>JAQJVL010000485.1:294367-376867 GCA_035578905.1 Stictocephala bisonia
TGGTTTTGTTTATAAAGTTTTTTATTTTTTCTTAGTTTAAAGACCATTCATTGTATTAAATTGTTGCAGTAAATATATACCGCATGCCAGTGCAAAATCCCGTAACATCTCAATATTCCCTTAGAGATATATTTCTTTATGTTTGTGTATTGTTCAAAAATATTTTCTGGTAAAAATACTTTGTAGGCTCATAAGTTATAAAGTACATATCAAGAAAAACATCATTAATTTAATTCCTGTAATTTAATGATTTTACTTAATTCTGGAGGGTAAGTTATAAACCACGATTCTTATAATTTCAAACTCAACGAAATACCATACATACTGTATAAAACTTTGAGTGAACATTGATAAGTGAGTGTTTATGTAATTTTATTAATAATGTACATTATTTCAAGCATTATTACTAACCTTGTATCTAGCTAGACACTAACGTCATTATAAAAAAAATATCAAATGTTGAGTCATTCACAAAGTTTAATACCCAGTATAGCTAATTTGGGTGTTGGTTATAACTAATTTTAATTTTGTTTTTATTTCACTTAAATATTTAATCGCCTGTTAAGCTAATGTTTAAAACGTGCTCCTTTATTGTTTACTCCCGTTAAACTAGCTAATTTCATTATTTATAACTACCTAAACCGAGAAATCTAAGTCGCCAACAACCTAAAAAATGTCGATAGTATATATCACGCAAATTAAGCTTAAATTTACAGAACATTTAAATATAAACACGGCGGAAACGAGTTGCTTGCGTATTTTTGTAATTAGGAAATATTAATCCTAAACCGATAAAAATCTAAGGTAGTATCGTTCTACAACTAACATCATAAACATAGTACACAATATGGAAAAAATATAGGCCTACTTTTCAAATGCAAAACTTTTTATAAAATTTACCTAACCCTACATAAAAAGCATTAACTTAATAACATTTAAATTAATAAAACATTTGTTTTTTGTGCATTAATTTGAATAAGTAGGTAATAATATAACAACAGGTACCATATATAATTCTGAATACTTCTTTGCTGGATTTTCTGTTTTTGTTAAATATATGTATGATTCTTATTGTTATTCATCTTTTCAAATGTGTCCATAAATTTAATATTTTCTTGTTTTATTTCATATAAGTGAGTGTTCAGCGCAGGGGATTTCACGGCGGTAGTGTTGTAACTTGAGAGCTTGTTTATGTTTTTGAAAGAGTATCTTGAATGTTCTTCCTATTTGTGCAGTGTACAATTTTATCACTGTCTTTTCGCAAAATTTCATATATGCCGTTTTTGTTATATTTGCTATCGTTTTTATTTTATTTTTGTGACACGCGGACATTTTTGGTGCTTTGTATTTATTTGATATACTATTACTATTCCCTGTAATTACCGAGTGGTTCAACTGAAATTCAAAAAGTCTAAATATTTCATTAATCGATAATAATTAAACAATAACAATATTAGAACATTTAAATAACTGTTCAATATTTTTACATAATAACACAGGATTTACCGTGTTTAAGGTGCGATCAGATAATATTCCGAAATACATTCTACCTAACGTTGTCTGTAGGTAGAAGGCTAGTAGTAAGGCTAGAAAATATTTTTTCCTTTATAAGATTTATTTTGCATTTGGCAACGACAGCAGTGAAATAAATTAATTTTTCTTAGCCTATAACAATTAAAACCCACAACAAGGTTGTGTAATTTTTAATCCAAATAAGAGAGAACCGGTTTTGAAGTAATTTATTTTAAAAATTCAAATTTATTACATTCAATATTATTCAATAAAAGAATAAAAATATTCATAAATTAAATTAATTTAAACTAATTATGATTGTGTTAAGGGTTTGATTATTCGTTCGCATATCAACATAATAATCAATCACGTAGGCTTATGTTTATTCTTATTCAAATGTGATTGTTACAAGGCTAATTCTCACCAATACGAAATTATACGAATTACGAATTATATTTTTCTTTTGGCAAACGTATCAATCATTTTATTTTAGGTTGTAATAAAAAGTAGGCATCAACTCAAAACGTTTTGGAATCGAACGACAACTTATTTTACTGTAAAACTAACAACATTGCTTAAAAACAATTTTTATTTTATTATATTACTAAATTTGATGTAATAGGCTTAAAGTGACTTCGGTTTTCGGTGGAGAAAGGATGGTGCAACTGTCAAGTTGATTTCAATTTGAAGAGAAAGTTGTGAGTCATCCACTGTTGCTATATGATGCATACCAACACACCAGATAACGGGGTTGCATGTGTCACACGGGCAGAGAATAAGAATAGAATAAGAATAAGAAAATCTTTATTCACTAATAAGTTTTTTTTTAAAACAGTTTGCCATGTGCACAAGGCACGCTCGGCTAAAATGAAATTGAAGAATACATTTAAAATTAAACTTAGTCTCTAGCAGTCTTATTTCCCACTATTTCTACATAAAAAAATAAAAAGGAAACACAACACTTTTAAATTTATTTTAAACTAAAACATGAAACATAATATATACATTACACATTTAAAAACATATGCCATAAATATACTAACAATGTATTAATACTATAAGATTCAATAAGCATATACAAGGTTTCTAATCTATTGTTTGAAGAAATTTTTTAGTTTGTCTTGTAATTAGAAGTTTTTCATTAATATTAAGATTTTTAAAAATTTATTAACATTAAAGTGCATTTAAAATAACATTGGTTTTTTACTAGTTTCTTTTTTGTACAGAGGAAAAATCAACATTTTATTACTGACATGCTGTGTACTTAAATAACGTTTACATGTTTAAAAAATTGAACTATATTTTTTGACAAACATTAAAATGAATATGTGTAAAAAACGGTTGAAATTCATGACTTTAAAGAAAGTTAAAAAGTTCAGCAGAGGGATGAAACTTTCCCACGCTACAAACTGTACGAATGGCATGTTTCTGTACTATAATTAGTGGTTTTAAAATATCTTTGAAAGTACCTCCCCAGTGTACAATTCCAAAACCTCAGGGTGGATTCAAACCAAGATAAGTACAATGTACGTAAATCAAGGGGGTACAAAAAACCTTCATATGGTAGAGACTATAGTTGATTTTCCGTATTTTGTTACAAGAAATTCCAAATGAGAGTGCCACCTCAAATCAGAACCCATGAAATATACCTAAATATTTAACTTTTTCACTAAAATCTATTTTTACACAAGTACACTCATAGATGCAAGCATGAGAGTGGGCATTTGATATTTAATTTGTTTTTATATTTACTCACTGTTCATGGTTTTTTATGAAAAGATAATTGAGCTAGATTCTTTGTATTTATTAAAAGTCTATTTTTATTAATCCAGTTTGAAATTTTTAATAAATCTTTATTTATTTTGCTTTCTAAAATTTCCAAAATTATTAGCAGAACATATTAAACTATTTGTCATCTGCAAAATCAAAAATTTTAGAGTTTAGGTTTAAAGACAGTAAATCATTCAAAAATATGACAAACAGGTTTGGTCCGAGAATTCCACCCTGAGGTACACCAAACCCCCCACAGGTAACGTCTTACTGAAACCCCATTAATCCTCACTATTTGATTTCTACCAAACAAAAAAGATTTGAACCATCTTAAGGAGTTGTTTCGGACTCCATATTTTTCTTTAAATTTTTTTATTAAAAGGTCCGATTTGACGAGGTCAACGCCTAGTAAAGTCAAAATAAACGGCCAAAGTAGGTTTCCGCTCATCGACATTATTGGACTTTCTGTTATATGTCTCTCTAGTGCTAAATCTGTGCTTTTATTTTTTATTAAAGCCATATTGATGGGGTGAAAATAGGCAATGATGAGTAAAAAAATTTTTCAAGTTGTACCTTTATAAAAGTTTTCTGAATTTAAAATATGCTGTTTTTTTAAAGAGATTGGTCTGTAATGGTTAATATAATTTTGGATCCCCAGCTTATAATTGGCACAACAAGAGATGTTTTTAGAAGATCAGGATATGTTGCGGTTGTAATAGACAAGTTAATAATGTGGGAAGTGAGACGGCAAAAGTGTAGGGGGATTACGTTTAATAGTTAGGAATAGATATGCCGTCCAGACCAAACAGATCTTTTGTTGTTTCATTGACCAATAATGTTTTTCTAGTTCAACTGCTGATACTTCGGAAATTGCACACTCATGGTCAAAGGTCTCCATCTCTGGTCGTTCCAAACATGTCCGAACCGAATGCCTGACTGATCAAATGACTCGGCATTTCTGTGAAGTGTTTGTTGAAAGATTTGCAACGAGCCCTCATTACCCTCTACCGAAACTTGTTTACCTTCAACAATAAAATCTTTAGAATGTTGAACTTCTTTTCGTGTAATGGATTTGACTATTTTCCAATATTCTCGAGAATTTTTCCCTTACTTTGTTTAATTTTATTTTGAATAATAACTAAATTTTTCTTTTTTTACAAGCAAATTGCACTCTCTTAGAAAGTTGTTTTATCTTCCTTCTAATTCCGCATCCTCCTTATTAATTCTAAATATTTTAAAAAGATAATTTTTTGTCATTTATTTTTTTTATTAGATAATTTGAAATCCAAAGGGTTTCGTTTTCTATTTTTCTATTAGATGTTTTTTTTATTATAGATTTGCTCCAATGCAGAATTATAAATATTATAAAAATTTGAAGGCACGTATTTAAAATTAGAAGAGTTTTTAAAGTTGACAGTCTTGGGCTGTAATTTTCTACTTAACAAATTATAATTACCGTTCTTATACACTCATATTTATATGGATTAATATTTACAGATTTCAATTAATTAATACCTGAATGATCCGTTAAATTCCAAAGTTCCAATTTACATCAAAAACTAACTTATTCAGTCTTTTTTATAAAAAATGATCCAAACATCTTTCTCCCCTTGTTGGCTCGTTAACATAAGAAACAAAACCCAGTGAAGAAAGCATTGACAAAAACGTTTCAGCTGTATTATCTTTTTCCAAAATACAATAATTTAAATCCCCAAGCAATATACTAGGTCCCCATAAATTTTAGTAAAATTTGTTCAACCTCATCATGAAACGCTGAATCTGCAATTACAATTCCTGTAAAACCCTAAAATGTTTAAATTTTGTTTGATTTGATTTACTTGAAGTTGTAATTTTAATAAAAAATTCCCTCTGCATCCGTATAAAGAAAATTATTATATTCATACTTAAAACAGCTATTGACGTATATTACAAGTCCCCCGGACGCATTACTTTATCTATCTTGTATTAATAAATCATAACCAGTATTGAAATTTACTGATTTCGGAAGAGGTAACTCACACCTCCGACAAAACAATAATGTGAATAATCTCAACTTTGAGTTGATAAAAAAACTAAAAGCTCGTCAAAGTGCTTGCGTAAGCTACGTACTATTATATGAATATAGATAGATTATTCTTAAAACTACATCATAACCTAGAATAATTATATTTATATACTATATACGTTGGCGGTGTGATGCGGAGAGTTTCAGTTCCGTGGATGCTGCTCTGTGTTCAAGGGCCCGAAGTACTCCTCCTAAATTATTAGTGGATGACTGAGTTTTAATTTATTAAAAAAATTATAATAACACAGTGAAAATGTGTCGAGGTGAATTTTTTCTGAAATAGTTTTTGTTGTTTATTTATAATGTTTTTGTCGGGTTTTTAAAATTTTATTTATTATTATTATTGACCCGTATGACTTTCTAAAGAATATTCCAAAAGAATTATAAAACTTCATTATTAAGAAATGCACTGTCTATAAACAATAAAATAGTTTTAACTAAAATTTTAAAATTCGCAAAATTAACAAATCCAAAATTAATGTTTTCTATTTAGTTTTTAACTAAGTTTAGGCCTATGTCGATTCCAACATAATTTTTCTTCCCATTTGGTGGTTAACGAAAAAATATGGGAATATATTATTTTGATTTAAAATAAATTACAATTTGTTTTGATTTAATTCGAATTTATTTTAAAAAATATCTTGCTAAATCGTTTAAGGAAGTTATTTATAGGAAAATACTGTTGATTCACTGTAATATATTCCAACAAGTTTAGTGTAAACAAATACGAAGTTTTCATAACGAACAGTAAGATTATAAAATGTCCTAACATAACCTAAAAAACACTAACCTGTATGAGCACCTGGAACAAGTCTCGGCCTGAGCAATATTTGTCTGAGAACATGGTAGAGATCCAGGAGAAGTTGATCCAATCTTCTATAGTTATCTTCTGTCTCCTCGTCCGAGGGTAGGTGGAAAGGTATCGCCATGGCTAGGACGCACTCAACACCACCGACCGACACGTCCACTCCAAACGCACACCACCAACCGACTGACGAGCGCGCGCCAAACTGCCAGCTCCCGGGCTTACCCGAGTCACGTGACCATCTCGGCCAATCACAGCGCCCCCTCTCCCACCACGCTCGCACTCCGACAGGTTTTCAAAAGATCCAATAACAATTTTATCTGCTTTCTGTTCTATTGTATATTACAGGCTTCGGACCTGTTACACGAACTTCGTGTTTGTCCGTTGGAGCTCGGTCATCTTCGGCTACTTACCTAGACAGTAACACCAGTGGTTATCTATTTCATCACTTTCTCTCCTCAGGCGCTCTGTCCGAAGCTGTCGGAGACGACTGCTCGCTTCGTCAGCTCTAGAAAAGAGACAACTGCGTTGTTGTTATTACCCGGTCATTGACCCTGAAGAAGATGCAAACTTCGTAGGGAGTATACAAATTCAATGTATCAATATAAAAATTACCCGTGAGGAATTATTACAGAAAGGGTGTATGGGGTTATCTCTGTTACACAGGTAATAATTTACTGTGTATATATAAAACATAATTAAAATCCTGATTTTTACTGCAATGTGAGGTTACTGACCTCGCTTCTTACAGGCAAATATAACCTTCAAACCTCCAAGGTCAAGAATGATGCAACAATTGAGCAAAATTACGTTACATCATCATTAGTTCCAAATGTTCCATTAGTTCTAGAGTAAAAGAAACAAATTATTTTTATTTTATGTATATATTCAGGGCCTACCCACTGTGGGTGTGTTGTTGAACCCTGTGAAAGTAAAAATAGAACAATCTCTGTCGGTGAAATGCAATATATATTACTATCTCAAATGATGAATTTATTTAATGGTAAAATTTAAAGGTAGCAAAATCTGTTTTAGTTTGTAACAATTATGCAATTGTACATTTTACTTACATTTAAAATAGGCCCTAATAAATACGAATTCACTGAAAAGCATTCTTTTTTAACGAGTCACACTTTAATTTATTTACATCCCAAACAAGGTTTTAGCTTAGCTACATTATGGCAGTTCATAAAAGAAAATTATAATTATACTAAAACCTACAATAATAAATACTTTTCTACATTACATTATGTTTTTGTTCTTTTTTAAAATTAAGAACATAGGTTATATTAAATCAGTAAAACAATATAAGCCTAACTTGAACTAACTTTTAAGATACTTAATTTTATAAATGAAAGGTTAAATGATATTACTTGAATGTTTGATTAATGACACCATAACGTTAAATATATACCAACAAACATACTTGCAATGACTTTATAAAAGACTATCAGCTACTTATTTGATATAAAACGTAATTCTCACTACAATCTTAAAATAAATTTTTAAAGCTGAAAAACGTAACTTGCCACTAGTTCAAGCCATTGGTTCATACAGAACCGTTAGTTGTACAAAATCAGAAAAATGTAAACCTACTCCGCTATGTACATACAAATAATTCAAGAGTTACATAGTCTGATCTTTAACCACATAAATACGGTTTGTTGATTTGGTCCTCCTACCCTTTCTACATACACTCGAACCATTCCTCGTTATAGAATGGAGGACCTAATGAACGATATATGACTAAACTCCACATATGTATGGCAGAATGAGAAAACCCTGTTTATTAACCCTTAACTACCATGGTGGTTTTTAGTAACACTCATACCATGGTGGGGTCTTTAAAGACCCCAAACTTAAAATTAGTGGAAAAAATAATAAACGTACGCTTTTTGGTATAAACTATTTACTATATTTTAGCGTATGTATAAGACAATATGTAGAGAGTATAAAATATAACTTAATTAATTTACAATGTTTGTATAAAAATTAATATTTGCTTCACTGCATTTTTTTGACTTTTCAGAACATAAATTTTTGATTATTATATAAAGAATTTTAAACTTATCCTAAATAATTTAATTTTCTTCAAATCCTGCTTTCCAAGAGTGCTTCTTCCATCTGAAAATAAAGAAAAAGTGAATTAGTAAATTGGTTAACGGAGCCAGGCAATGAATTTCGTTAAGGAAAAAGTTGTGTTTATTGCAATAAATCTTCTTACTGACCTCTTATTATAATCTTTGCAGGCATCACACACTATGGCTGGCTGCTATGGTCCTTGCATTACACCAGAAAAACATTTTGAACACTTGAGTGAGGTAGTTCTATCTTTATCTCTTGGACAAATATGACATCTTCGTCGCTTCTTGGGCTGTTGCGGTCCAGGTTCTTCACGCTCTAGTTCTTCTGTTCCCATACACTTTCTAATGGTACCTCGAAGTTCTCTAGGTAAGTTTGAGAACTGCAACTCGATTGCGCATGTGTCCCCATAATTAGGGTCTTGCCAAGTGAAATAAGAAAGTTCTGTCTATTGACATTTACATTTGGCTGAGAGGCTCGTAGGATCATCAAGGCATTTACAGCAACTTATATCCATCATAGCGTACCAAACAACAAGTGGCCATCTTCTTGTACGCCGTCCAACAGAATAATTTGCACATTTCTGGTCAAGGGAATCCACACCCGACTTTGGTGCAGTTGTAGAAATCAATAATTTCTGGCTTTTTTTCTTCGTTTTTCCCATTTATACTTCTGTCATGATGCATTGAAGATATTAAAATAACTGCTTGACTTTTCTTGGGGGACGTATGAAACGATAGTTTTGCTGAAGTGAATGCGAATTCTGAAGATAGAGGTTCTCGTTCCTTGTGAGGCATAAAAGAAGCAGGGATCTCCCTCTTGTTCTTCCTGACTGTTCCAACGTACGTCAAGCCGTGTAACTTGAGCTGATCAACAAGTTCCACAGACGAAAACCCAATTATCACGGTTATATTTCTGTTGGAGTTGAAGATTGGTTTTGTTAGTGATAAGACAGTCATCGTTGGTACTAATCGCTTATTTGGATTTGGGGTGTTTAGAGGGCCACAGTACACAAAACCATTATAAAAATAATGGGTTCTTGAATCTGCAAGTATCATTATTTTGATGCCATATTTTGCTGGCTTGTTTTTCATATACACACGATATCTAAATCTACCTCTGAAACTTACAAGCATCTCATCTACTGTTCTTATTCTGGCTGCAAGTGTAGTTTTCTTGCGAATGTTTACAAATTGGCTGAACAGTTCAGATATTGCAGGCAATGGGGTCGGTTTCCTTTCGTTGTTCTCGTGTTGATTTGTCATCAAATCTTATACACTCAACAAAAAAAGGAATCGATTTTTGCTCATTGTAGCTCGAAAAATATCCCTGCCTGTACCGTCATTTGCAAACAATGAGCGTACATCTTTCGTGATTCAGACTTATACACTCCTGATAGATAAATTAATCCAAGGAATGCAGTCATTTCGTTATAGCCTATGTGTTGTGTATATTGACAGTTCAAATTAGTCTCACCGTAGTTGGAGCTTTTTCAGTGATTTTTTCATTGGTAAATCTACTATTTTGATTTATCATATTATCAATAATCAATAGGTTGCCATGACTCATAAGGTGGTGGGTTTGTTTTGCAAGGCGGTCCAAAAAGGGCCGGCATTTTGTCATATATTGTGAGCTCGTGTTCTGCTGGTGGTGGAGGATCTTTGTCCCCAAAAATTTTTTTTTTATCAGCCCAACAATTTTGTTACTTCTAACTCGGGTAAGTGGGATGATTTTAAACTTCTTGGTCATCGGGTTCTTCCGGGTCCAAAAGGCTCAGTCGGGGGTCCATACCCTTTCATCGGCACTACATAATAGATAATAAAATGAGTCATCTCCATCAAAAAACACCTTCAGTTTGGATTTTCTGCATCCGGCCTTCAGTTGTAGTCACAAATCATGGGGTATTTAATAAATCGTTAAAATGCCTTTTTGACCATAAAAGTTATCAGCGTCCATAGGGAAAAAATCAATTATGTCAAATTGTCACATTCACAAAATTAGACCTAAAAAAAAACCCAAAACCAAAAAATTTAGCATTTTACAAAACCCCAACACTTAACCAGGGTGGGGTCTTTTAGGACCCCACGGCTAAATAACTCCTAAACTAAAACACAAAATTAAAAGTTACGACATTCATTTATCGCTGCTTAAAGCAACTGGGATAGCTAGAAACTAGGATGCTCTACATCAGCGCTAAAGTGGTGAAAAATTGAATTAAAAAGTGTTGGGGTCTGAAAAGACCCCACCATGGTAGTTAAGGGTTAAAGTCCTGTGTATGAAACAATAAGGCATACAGTCTTATAAATGTTATAATATCAACGGTCAGTCACCGGAAATACATTTCTTGAGGACAAATAGCAAATGTTTACTCACCTGGCACTGAATGTCCATATACAAATACACACACGATGTTATCAACGACCTTGCCTTGTCAGTAATGACGCAGATGACCACAGCCACAATAAAGGGAGCGTCAGTGGGGGAGATACCTTATCAGATAAGCCAACCTTGTCTCGCCCCTAGACCTAGCGCCCATTAGCCACAGCCCAATAATGCAGGTAATTGTGCCAGATTGGTCGACCTTGACCTTGCTGATAAAGGTCTTTGTCACCTGGCCAACCTTATCTCAAGCCCCACTCACCGTCGACAGTCTGTCACTTCACTCAATTTAACTGGTATGGTAAATAACGTTCGGAAACTAGTCAGCGTCTGTATCGATGGATCGAAGGTGAATTACACAATCCTTTGTCTAGCCAAGTGGTTAGCACTGCTGCTTCCAATGGAAAGTGTCACGGGTTCAAATCCCGGGAGATACACTTAAATTTGTCATAGGGGTTGGAACCATTGTCCCTGATCAACGTATAAAAATAATGTTAAAAATGCCACTGGCGTAAACAGTAATATAAAATAAATTGATTGTAAATTTATGTTAAATTCATATCAAACGGATCGCATCCAAAAGTGCGTTGAAGGTTTGTCGAGTAGTAATGTCTCCAGTTCACCGAACAGATGCCAGAGCCAGCACCTTGTCAGTCTCTCCCTTATTCTCCCCAAATATTAATAAATAAATAAAAATTACTATTATTACTACAGATCTATAAGTGTTACACAAGTTCACAACTATTTGTAACTGCTACTTATGCGTTCGTTTTGGCCATACGGAAGGAACCTCTGCTTCTTTTTTCCCTGTGCCTGTATGAGTTGGGAAAGTCAGTTTTATGTGGTAGATGTTATAAGATGGCCGGAGACTTTTTCTTAAAACCTAAAATGAAAACCATGTACCCTGCATTAAATCCTTTTTACTATTTTTGCTGTTTCTTATAAAATTTACATTGAGTGCATTACAGGCATTCTAGTAGTGTATACAAACATGTTATAACAGAATCTAAACTCTAAACTAAAATGTTAATGGATTCTTATCTCAACAACTTTCTTTTCTAATAAACTAGTGATCATTATTGCAACACAGGCATTGGGACTATTGTAAATCCACTATAAGTGGACTGTTCTACCTCTTTTTTTTAACTATATAACACTGAACGTTGTTTTAATTTTTATTTGAATGAGTATAAAACATCTCTAACGTGAACAAATACGTTAGTCTAGTTACAAAACGTCTTTACTATGGTCCATGTTGCATCTTAGTTTTGAGAGCTATCAAAATAGTTGCAAAATTAGAGGATTATATCCCTTTTGTAAAAAAAAAAATAATAATAAATAAATAAATAAAATAATAATAATAATAACTAAAAGATGAAATGTATAAAAAAGTAATTTCCTTTTACATATACGTTTTAAAACTATTCAGAGCCCTTTCTTATACAAGAGATTTAAAGAATTTTACTTTTTACATTGTTCTACATTAAATAATTTATGTTAGTATATTTCTACAACAAATATAAGCCTTCCATAAATTTAAAACAATTTAAATTCTTTTACCACTGTTACACACTGTTGGAGTGAAAATACAATTGTGCCTTTTCAGAAACCAAAAGTCGAAAAAGGTAGATGAAACTCGCGACCCGTGAATTTCATCTGATACTCTAACATTCCTTCCCTTGATTACAAGCGATAAGGGAGGCCTTCTTGGCCCATCAATAACCCACATTAGAGAGACGCTCTCAAGTGATATTTGCCCACCGCTATTAAGTGATGAAATTATTAAGGGCGAAAGGGTGGGACCCCTGTGGTCCCGCCAAAACCACCACCGCTGGCATTTCGGCCCCGGCTTCCAAATGTCACCGCTCCGCCGCGCCACCTACCAATTTGTTTTACAATACCGACTCTTTTAACACTTTTATCCCCTTTCTTCCCTCTGGATTATATAAAGGGTGGAGACCTCGCTGCTTTGTCAACGATGTCCAACCCTCTGTCACTTCGTTGTTTTAATTAATATCGAACGAAGGCTATTTTTGTTTGTTTTAAGTCTGTGACGTTGAAGTGTAATACTACTCATTAGCTTAGGTTTAATATTTACGAATATTTTGGTCGTTTTGAGTATGTTTTATTACTTTTAAAAATAGTAGCTTACTTCTTAATTAAACAAAAATATGTAGACCTATTGGTTTTTAACAATCACCCTTGATATTACAAACGTGTTCATTTCATTTGTTTTTTGTTTAACAAACGCCATTGTTTACGTTCCAACAGCTGTTCCAACTTTTCATAAATCATTATTTACATTTTAACAGCTGTTACCTTTCGACTCTTTTAAATCTCTCTCCATGTTATTCATATGGCCAAAAAACGTACTTTGAGGGCTTCCCGTGCCCTTCAGGGTGAAAATATTGAAGAATTAAGACCCCATTGCACCACTACGAACAGAGGCAAATGTTTTGACAACTCTACCTTTTAATATGTCAAGAAATAAGGGAGAGTTTTCTTTAACAAATAAATGCTTCACGTATCATATATAAGAATGATATATCTATTCTATGTGTATATTATTCTTGGATTTGGGTTTGTGTGCCACAATAGCAATTTTCCATCTAAGAAATACTACTTTCTTACCACACCAATACTGAAATTGTCTTATTTTTCTGCCCTCCCAACTTTGTATTCCAAAATATTTTTTTTAACTTCCCGTTAATCGGTCAGACAGTTTACCTGGTCAGCCTGCGTGATCTAGAGCAGTCGTGAACAACTCTCTCATCGCCGACCTCTAAGTAACTCAGCCAGCGAACCATGTTGAACGCGTATTATCGGTTCTATTATATTTCACAAGCCTTGTAGTGGGTAGGGTAATGTTTGTAATTTATGCGGAGTCCTTGGGTGTACACAGACCGCCTGCCGCTGCCACCGTACACTGCCTCCTGGATACGCCTTGCCCCACTGCCATTGTTATACCATCATGGATATGTTGTGATATTCATTTTTTGTGTGCATAATTTGCCCAAGGTTGAGTCAATTATCGCTAATAGATGGTGCCCAGAGGAATGATAAGGACGGCTTATAGTTGTGTCACACTGGAGACAGACGATGTAACACAGCGACAGAAGAAACAGAGATTCTTACGGCCTCAGCGAACGCCTCAGTGAAAGTTATAAATATATTACAACTAACGTACATATTTATACACCTGTATTAACAATTACTTCGTTTATCTGGAGAATGAAGAAAGAGTGGGACTGACAAGGTGCTGGATCTGCCATCATATGACAAACTCGAGAAACAACTAATTGAAACACATTTA
This sequence comes from Stictocephala bisonia, assembly GCA_035578905.1. Taxonomy (NCBI): domain Eukaryota; kingdom Metazoa; phylum Arthropoda; class Insecta; order Hemiptera; family Membracidae; genus Stictocephala; species Stictocephala bisonia. The sequence continues at coordinate 308,294 of JAQJVL010000485.1, forward strand.
GCGCACTATTGGATACGACCTTCTTGGATGTGTTTCTTTCTTCACTGTGTAGGCTGTCTACTGTATATTTTTATTTTGTTTTTTCTTGTATCATTTACTTAGATCTTTAGAAAATAAATAAAACGCTATCTACTTTAACAATCCTACATTATGCCTAGTTCAAACTCACGCTTGAGGAAATAAATCAAACGGAAATATAAGTTAGATTAAGTTACGTTTGATTAGGTTAGGTTAGGCGTTGACCCTGAAATCACTGAACGTGTGTGCCTAAAAGTGCGTCCAAACGTTCCCCGATTCGGCCCAACAACACAGTCTTCACGAAATATAAAATACAGTGCTTATAAAACTATACTACACGTTTGTTGGTCCAATATAGCTGATAATCATGTTGGCAACGAAAACTATCAGTGATGATTCAGTTGCTTTCACTACATACAGATACAAACAGTGATTTAGATAATTTTATGTTTATGATAGTTGAAAATTGCATAAATTTTAGCTGTGGTACATTTTACTGTACATTATACATTCATTAAAAATAATGTTTGTTTTGAGTACGTTCAACTGTACAATCACCTAATTGTTTCACTGCAGGAATTCTCGTAACGAGGGATCTACAAATAGTTTTCACCATAGAGTAAGTATAAAATAATTACGACTTCAATCAAGTAACATGTATACAGTATTCATAAGGTCTTTTTCAACTGGATTTGCTTCTATTTGGATGTCCATGAAAGGTAAAAAAGTAAAAAAGACCTCTATCATTCAGCCTTTTCTGCAGCTGTTTTGAAGAGATTCCCTTCTTACATTTCTTTGGCTTTATTACACTTTATGCCACACAATATAGTAAGGCATATAATTTGGAATAAATTGGCCTAATTACAGTAAGTACAGAATATAAACTCGCTGATTCATTATTATTCATTCATTATTTATCAGTAACGCCGATCGTAGAGGTATGGGCGGATATGAGGGGCGAATGAGTGGGATGTGTATAGATGAACGAGTGTAGTCATTGTTACTAACGTCGACTGTTCTTTACATAGAGCTATTCATTAATAGCCCAATAGCCAGGCAACTAAGGAACCTACAGATTTACGTGGAATCCGAACCACGTAGTATTGGTCTGATTTTCAGCTGATACTCAGTTCTCTTCCTTACTTAACATCCGGTCACTGACAAACACCCAACATGGACAACCCAGACTTCTCTAGTAGTGTCCACATCGATGGTAACGATTGATCGGTCGCTGTGTCATTATTAAGTTTATTCTTTGCGTACTTAGTAGCAACACCAAAAATTAATCATGGAAACTATTAACGAGCTGAAACATAACTATATACGAATAAATAAACATTCCTGTACAACAATCTCTGATACAACAGCTTCATTAGACTCAAAGTGACGATGGCAGAAACCAAAAAGTAGTAAACTCGATCCAGCTCGGAGCTTGACCATGTGACTACTTGCGGAGAACAGCCGTTATAAAATACACGGTTTACGCGAACTAATCTCATGGTTGTTGGGATTTTATTGCAAGTTTTATACGGTCGTAAGTTGATAAATTCACGCCTCGTGGAGCAGTAATGACCAGCATCTACGTATTTAACGGGTTGTCAGGGGTTAGTCTGTCTTTCACGACACCACGAGGTGCTTGGGCTTCAGAGTTACTCATGGACCTGTCAACCGTGATCTGCGGAGTTTAAGTCCGAGTCTACTTGTTTCGAACCCGTAACTCTCGTCAAAACTGCAGGGGGCGGAATTTCAGTCCGAGGGATTCTCTCGGAATGAAATTCCGTCCCATGCGAAGAAGGTAGAATATTTTCTCTGGCTGTTTTGCGACTCCCTTCAACTTGACTGAAATTCTGGATCCATTCAACCGTTAGCTCAGTTAAGGTCCGAACGGCCGTAGAACGTTTGGCACACATTTTTGGCCGATTTGGAATGGCACGTTTGGCACAGTCATTAGAGGGGATTAAGGAGGGTCAACCTGTAAGTTTCAGAAAGGCACGATTGGCACACACCGCCCGGCCAGGTAGTAGCAGCCAGGTGGCCAGAATGCCGGAAAATGGGAACTTTTTTGCCCCCGCAAATTCCCTGCTGTGGTGCTTATTGAAGTAAGCAACTAACCTAACCTAACCTAATCTAACCTAACCTAACCTGCGGTAGATCACAGCTGCTACCCAGGTAGATCACGGATGCTACCCGAGTAGATCACGGCTGCTACCCAAGTAGATCACGGATGCTACCCAATTGGAACACGGATGCTACCCCAAATAGATCATGATCTAACCTAACCTAACCTAACCTAACCTAACCTAACCTAACCTAAACCTAACCTAACCTAACCTGCGGTAGATCACCAGCTGCTACCCAGGTAGATCACGGATGCTACCCGAGTAGATCACGGCTGCTACCCAAGTAGATCACGGATGCTACCCAATTGAACACGGATGCTACCCAAATAGATCATGATCTAACCTAACCTAACCTAACCTAACCTAACCTGCGGTAGATCACAGCTGCTACCCAGGTAGATCACGGATGCTACCCGAGTAGATCACGGCTGCTACCCAAGTAGATCACGGATGCTACCCAATTGGAACACGGATGCTACCCAAATAGATCATGATCTAACCTAACCTAACCTAACCTAACCTAACCTAAACCTAACCTAACCTAGTGAGGTTTAAATTTAAAAATTTGTTATATCACGGGCAAATGACTGCCACGCAGAGTTGACGGGAATAATACAATTCCCGTTTTCCCTCGTTCGATGGCGTCTACCTGGTCGAGCGACTGTGCCAATCCTGCCTCTTCCAAGCAGGCGAGTTGACCCTACTTATTCCGCTCTAATGATTGTGCCAAAACTGCCATGGGCAGAAGGTCCAAAAATGTGTGCCAAACGTCCGATCCCCGTCCGAACCTTGGACAACGCAGTCTACCTAATGTAGCCACTGAACCACCACACCGGCGAATATTGTTTGCAAAAATACATATAAAATTTATTCTGAACCACCTGTACCGTCACTACGACCGGGGGGGGGGAGGGCGAGATTTTCGCACATCACTCATTGTGGAAGTATATAAAATGTTCCAAGAAACATCTTGTGTACTAATTTTCAACACAATGAGCATTCATTTAATGTACTAAACAAATCCTATATTGAAAGTAATATTTTCGTAGATTTATTAGACTCAGTTTACCGAACTAAATTATTTTTATGAATTAAATTACGTACAATTACTGTATTTTTCAATTCCATGGGCCTGCAGGCATGGAACTACATTAAAAGAGTTATGTACCAAGCGTTGAAGTAATGGATTAATTTTTCGGTTTTGATATAAACATTTTTGTTCTTTAAGACATTATTAAACATTTAATTTTCCATAGAAACATAAATTATTGTATTTTTCACTTTTTCAGTTTATGACTATATAAAACACTTTGTATTATTTAAACTATATTATTCTCAGAAGAAGATAATAATTAGAAACTTAAGGCTATCTTGGATTTTTCTTTTTCAAAATATGTGTATGTTTTTATATATGAGAATTGTGACATATATTTCAGATGAAAGTGAAGTTAGGCCTATTTACATAAAAATTATAAATTATATATTAAAGTTGTTTTTAAATATTAGTTTTCATATAAAAATCTGTTTTATATGCTTCAAATTACTGGAAACCCCTTAACTCACATCGACCGAATTTTAGCTACCGTGTTAGGGCATAGTTGTATGATGCCTAAGAACGTTAAACAAATTTAAAAATTATAAAGAAAATATTAAGAATGTTAAAACGCATGAAAGTTAGGCCATCTGTTGAAAAAAAAATTCAAATGATGATGGAGCTTGAATAAAATCAACAAGAATAGTTAAAAAAATAAGAAGATATCAGGAAAACGTAAGGGTGCTGCCTTAAGGTGGGCCCCAAAGATTCAAATAATCTACAACCTTCTAATTAATTTGTGGAATAAATTTAGAAAAACTATACAGAAAACAATAGCGTTCTTATTTTCCCGTTCAAGTGTTACCGACCGTTACTGACATATAAACAGACAGAGGGCTAGTATAAACAGACGAGTGAATATTTCATATAAAAAAAAACAAAAGGTGATGTATAACTTAAAATAATATACTTAAATTGTATACTTGAATCCTTTATCGCTGACCAGTGTAGCTGGATAGATGGCGTCATTAAAATAATTACATGTAAAAATGATGTCAACACTTAAAATTCCATACTGACTATTATTCCATCCTTTACTATCTTATTTTTGTGTCTAGTTGTATCAGACTGAATAGGCGATTGTTAACCTAAGAATTATCACGTCTCCACCCCCTACATATGACGCTCGTCTCCATCCCCAGTAAGTTTAATTGACCATGTCCTCATCTAAGGCAGAACAAAGACTCAATCACATCTTACACCTAGCTATCGCCTCGTATAGTGTCAATTGCAACAATGCAATACAACAATGGCGGTAAGATTCCATCAGCAGTGCAACACGCAACAATACGGAGCGGTGCAACTTTACGAGCGTGTAAGTACGTAAGGGAGGGGGGCCTCAAGGTCACGTGGTTTGAGTAACTGGTGTGACAAAGAACTGTTTTATCTCCGCTGCAGATAAGGCAGGCGTGTGGAGGCGACGCGCTGTCTGGCTGCATGGCATCAAGACTCGTGCCGCGCGCCTGCCACTCTACAACTGCGACCAATTGAACATCGTCAACCAATTAATTAATATATCGACACCGCAATGAGACGATGACTTCGTTAATTAATTGAGTGACGATCGGTACAGCGAATTAGAGAGCGCTCGTTAGTTTCGGGGTCAATTTGATCATTTTATTGACCTAGTCCTAAGTCAGTGGAGGTCTCTGACCATAATATGTCATGTATTAGACGTCATAAAAAACCAAGTAAATTATAATGTTATACTTTGATAGAGTACGTGATATCTATGATACTGGAAGTCTACTTCTGATGGATCCATTTATGTAAGAAGCTCGTGTTGTAATATAGTCTAACTTATTTCGTTCTACAACAGGTCAAAATTAATGGTTGATATTTTATAATCATGTAAACATATCCACTAACGTAAGAAAATGTTTTTGGCAACATACAATACTACAACATACAATATTTATACAACACTCCCATTTATTTTATATGGATATTTGATAATATTTTGTTAATTAGGATATTACGTGTTTGAAGAAATACAAACAAGTGAACGTCACACAAGACAATCTAATTACATTATTAAATAAATGGTTCCAAAGAATTAGCACAAACCTTTCCTCATATTAAACACTAAAAAAATCAAAACTTTGAAAATTACCAGTTTGATTTTCAAATATGTTTTTTGCCATAGGACAAAAACTAAGTTAGAGACATTTGTTTTTTACTAAAATATTTTGAATAGTAGACTAATTTTTATCTTTCCTGAAAAATTAATCAAAATCGTTATTCGTTCTTGAGAAAATTTCATTTGTGTCTGTTTTACGCCACCATAAAAATAAAAAATAAAATTTCAAAAATTTGAAAAAATAGTCTAGAGATATTGACTAAATACACCTATATACCAAATTTCATAAAAATGTATCCATCCGTTTGGTCTCCAGCGAACTGCAAATACATACAACGTTTTTAAATATCCACAAATAGTCAAAAATAATAATACATTCACTTATAAAAGTATAAAAATTTCCTCTTTCCTAATAAGAAAACTAATTATAATAAATAAATAGCTCTATATAAAATTATAAACTTAAGAGGGCTCTAAAGGGAAAGAAAATATAGAAGTCATGCGACACTGGCGATAGAAGTTGGAACTACGTCCAGTTTAATCCGCCGGACGAAGTGCAATATAGTCCCAAGAATCATTTCCTGTATAGTAGGTTTTCGTAGTATTTTCAACCGGAAACCCCAATTACCCCTTCCTCCCGTCTGCCGTCTCCTCAGGTGGCTACACGCTCGACCTTCTCTGTCTGAATGTATGTTGAGCCGAAAGGCCAATTCTTTTCAACAATTGTCAATTTTCCAGTCAGTACCGGTTTTGCTGCTGTATTTTATTTCTTAACATTTTTTATGTCATTTTGTTTTTATAAAAAATAGTAATATTTTACTATAGTTTTTATTAGTTTTTATTTACAAAAAAAAACAAAGTAATATTTGTTTAGAAAAGTAGACTTTTTACAGCGAAATCAATTTATTCACTGATCAAATAGGGGGGTATACTAAAATATTGAATTTCTACTTGAAACGTTTTCCAAAATCATAATTCTTGTTCAAATCTTGTTATTCTCAAAACGGATAAAATTTAACATAGTTAGGCATAGGCTTACCATACTTATATTCTACAATTGAAGAGTTTGATTTATAAACATAAAGATACGCTTTACTAAAAACTAAGTAAATTACGTTACAAAGAATGGTTTTTGTAAATATTTCTTAAAGCTCTTGGATTGTGATCTAAATATTGGTTTTTATGTGGTTAAATATTTAATAAAAGGCATTAATTGGCAAATAAATTTCTATTTCGTATCTTTTTATGTTCAGTTAAAGATTAAAACAACATACGCTTAAAGCATTAAAGGATACGCTTTACTGAAAACTAATAAATCACGTTAAAAAGTAATGGTAAAAAATACCAACTGTCTATTTATTTTACGTTTTATAGTTTTGTACGGTTTATTAATTATTTTTAATAAAATAAAAAATGATTTCACATAAACTATCATAGTTTTATGGCAGTTACAACTTAACACACTAATTTCCAAACATTAAAAAAATAATTGAAATGTGGCCACTTTTTTATTTGCTTCTGAAGTATGCTGAATGAATTACTACAATACGGAAAATGACACTGCGGGGACAATTTGGTTTCAAAAAGCGAACATTTTGTTACAACAAAGATTTTCGCGGACAGAGACGAAAACCGAAGCGAACCGTATGAATGATATCAATTATAATTAAAATAATATATTATAATCTTGCTCAATTTTCCCATTTCCATGAGAAAAGCAATTATTTTACTTCGACAACAGTTCTTACACAATTACTTTTCAAAGATTTTAGTTTTACTGATAAATATTTCACAGTATTTTAGAAGTGATAAATTTAATATGATTCAATTAGGCATACACAAATTACTAAATATGACGATTTTTTAAACACGACTGTTAAAAATAACCAACAATTTAAAACAGAGAAACTGCTGTGAGCATATATCAATTTCGAACATATAACTTTAGACGTTCAAAGCAGATTGGGCTCACCTGCCTGACAGTAGTTTGGCCTCATAAACATGTATGTTCGGGGTAGTTTAGACTTACTTAGTCTACCAGTTTGACCTCAGCAATTTAGAATAATATATCCAACTGTCAATTAAACTGTAGTTTGATTAATATTTATTTTACGGTTTTTACAATTATTTTTAACTAAATAACATATCATTTAACATATTATGTATTGTACAAAGGTAGTGTAAGTACTGTAGCACATACAATAATAAGTTTTCTTACTAAGACAATTCCAACATATAAGTAAAAAAGCATGACAATCGAAGTGAAACTATAACAAATTCTTAAGGCAACTAATTACCTCAAAACTACAGTAATTAAAAAAAATAATTGCATTGTTAATACTACACAGAACATAGTTTACTGAAGTACAACTTAGAACATAGTTTACTGAAGTACAACTTAGAACATAGTTAACTGAAGTACAACTTATAATAATACAACAAACATATTGAAAATAAAGTAACCCCTAAATATTTTCTTAAACACCATATAAATAACAGTGACAGGGGATATAGTAACTCAGCAGCCATCTAATTAGTTCCTATGTGTAGGTTTGTTATAGTTAATTTTGTAGTAGTTAATTAATTCCTAGTATAGGAATAGTTAATTACAAAAATAATATAAAAATGCATAACAAATAAAAATAAATAACAACTGTGTACAACAATTTTACAAGCCAACTAATTTACTAAAACTAGACGAGCTGGTTGAAAACATGTAATTAATTGAATAGATAGTAGGCTATGATACATGAACGTAGTACATCTTGTAAAAATGTGGCAAACATATTAAAAACTTTTTTTATAAATGTTCACAAATTACCAATAAAAACATTTTATTACTTTGACATTTTTATAGCCAAGTCCATTACGATGACTACCCAAGTTGATCAGTGTGACTGCCACAAGTTGATCACGAGCTCCCAAATTAGGTCAGTGGATACTCAAGTAATTGAACATGCATTAAATTAATACAAAACCAAACCGATCAGAACATCTTATTTCAGCAATATAATAATAGTTGAACAATTTTACTTCAATACACAAGTAACGTAAAAAAATGCAAATTTCATACAGTATAATAGGGTCTACTTATACTGTATTGATAAAAAATAAGTGCAATATGTAGGCTACGAATGTTAAGGTGATCGATTTCGGTAAACGTAAGCTTACTTTAATCGATCACCGTTATATTTGTTCAGTTTATATTAATATTGTATTAAATTCATCTACCAACACATACTATGCTAATTAAGAAAACTTTTTTAAATTAGTATTTTTATTAATTCTCTTCGCATTGCACAATGTTTAAATATCACTTATGTCAAGTTTTACCGTCCTAAGTCTTCTCATTGGCTGTTCAACGGAATACATCGGGAGTGGTACGAGGTTCCCAAACACTACCTCGCCCCATGACTTCATGTTCACAAAAGGATTGCCGCTCCGCCCCGCCCCGTCCCCCGGCTGTCATATTTTTCTGTCCTTGTTACCGTTTAGGTAAAATATTTGCTTCAAAGTTACCTTCTTATAAAATTACAAATAAATGACCTAGCATTTTTTCTACCACAACATTAATGAACTATAATAAATTAATAGTTACGACTTAACATTACTGTATTTATATTTTTAAAATAAAACAAAGGCCAATAGTGACAGTGACTTATTATAGAATTACTTATTGCTTTGGTCAAGCCGGAATTATTGAATTAATATTTTAACTGTACGCATTCGTTAATGTAGTTTAAATGATTTATTTCATAAAAATGTTGTATATAGATGATTATTACAGTATTTTTCATGATATAATAAATATTGTGCACTGTCATTACGAATAAAAATGTTATGCTTTACTTTGTAGTTAGATTATATCAGGAACCACATGGGAACGCACATTTTAATTTAAACGAAATAAGCCATTCAAAAGTCATTAGACTAACTCTAAGTAATCAGTCTGTAAAATAATACTGATATCAGTCGTCGTAGGCCTACATTGCATCCATCGATGTTAAATTAAATGAAGGAAGGTTTTTATGAATGAAGTAGTAAAATCCATCCGCGACTAAGAAGTTCGAGGTTTCGCCACTTGGATCTCACGAATCACCGCATATTTTGGCAATAAATTAACATGCAGGCATTTGCGCGGTCCAACATTGTGGCTACAGATTTAAAGATATCGATCTGAAACCAAAACTAAATTGAAACCAGATACATTTCTGACTAAAATCGCTTTTTAAAATTTCGATAACAGCTCTAGTTTTATTTTGGCACTAGTTTGAATATTGGGTAACTTCAATAACCTATAAAATCGAAATGAAGGAGAATTCGAAAATTCTAAAAAGCGATTTGAGTCAAAAATATCTTTATCTTTAAATAGATGTTTCATTTATAATTTTACGACAGTAAATAAGGGCAGTATCTTGGACCGCGCAAAGCAGTTTTTACGCTTCTCAGCGCGGGGGTTTAGAGCCCTCTTAAGCGTAAAACAAACTCGTTCTCTCCTTCGGCTAAACAGGAAACGGAAGATCTAAAACATAATAGAATCAAGATGAATTGTCTAAGGCAATCATTGTTGTTGGGCATGAAGCTGGAGTGAGACAAGTGAGTAGTTCTAATGGCAAAGGTGAAGTTGTTTATGAGATGAAGTGTCATGAAGGAAGGATAATAACAGGCTTGACGTTCGACACGGAAAACACGACTCGCTGGATTACAAAGGAAATTATACTGCCAGTAGATAAAGCCTGCAATATAAGAACAATAATAATTAAAATAAAATGTCACGAATATATAAATCATAAAATAAACTGGAAACATATAATCAAATAATGAATATAAAAAGAATTTAAAAAAGTACAGTAGACTACCTCATAAAATAAACATAGGTTACATCATAACATAAAATTTACCTCGTTTTGGACAATTTTGACATTGAAATAGCTCATTAGGCGTAACAGTTGAAAATCTAACTATATAAAAGTTTTAATTATTAACAATTCTTTAAATGCTAATCTTAATGTTATCTTGAGCTTAAAGTTAGCTACTGTATTTTTAAATTAAAGAAATCTAGCCGAATATTTGTATTATTTCATTTGAATTAAATACGTTAACAACATGTTATAACTTTGGCCTAAGATTGTTGTTATATCCAAACAGTGTTTGATGGTGTGGGACAATTCGTCAAAATGTAGTTTACTGTAAAAGTGTACTCATATTTTTAAGACCCTCTGGAAATTCACAATTTACGTGCTGCCTAACAACTAATTAATGACGAGCATGGCTCCGACTAGTGGCGCTGCTAGTGGCAGCTAGGCCAACTGTCTCCCCCTGGGGAAGGGTCGGGCGTCTCTTTACTATAAAAAAAAACCCACCATAGGACACAAGTGCTTGTCCCTACTGCCCTATATTTAACCCTAATTGGCAAGAGGGGTCCTTAAGAGTATCTACATCTTTAAACTACCTAATATTATAATTTAACCTCCTCATTTGCTTATAATTAAATTATTATGAATAAATTGTTTTCCTTTTAGTCAACAACTCTACATTCCTTCGATACATACAAGCCGACATAATCTGTTGTCTTCAAAATTAAAAAATAATGAAATGTCTCTAAAGCTGCGTTCAAACACCAGTTTGCAACTGAAAAGTTTGTAACTTTGGTTTGTTTGCAAGATTTTTAGTCTTAGATTTTGTTGTTTGCAAACAAACTATGTTTGCGCTTTAAAGTGATTGAAGTTTCTTATTAGGGTGGGTAGTGCCTTTATTCGGAGCTACTCTTCGGCTTGCGAAAACGACAGCGTAGGGCGTGTCATAAATCCGTCAACCTGTCAGAGAGAAAATCAGTTAAGTGCGACAAAATCGCGCATGGTCTCAACGGGCTATAATGACTACCCCAACGGGTCGAGTTTGACATGTGTTTGACAAGGGTTCACAATACAGGCTGAGCAACTTGGAACTAGTGCATCACTAGTTGGGCTCGCACGATGACAGTGGGATTCTATGAGAAACAAACAAATAAAGTAAACCAATATTTATATTATGTTTTCTATTTTATATAAATTAGAGTACACATAGATCTCATTATATACAATAACCATTTAAGAAAAGTACTATTTAATAACATAATCATATACTGTTCTAATAATAAAATTAGTGACAAATTAAATAAAGAATCATTGTGTTGCTTATATTGAGCTAGCCGTCTGACCACTATATTTTATATTTAATTCATAATTAGATAAATCACTATAAATATATATAGTAACACGACTATAATAAATAAATAGAATAAAGCAAAACATACTAAGATAAATTTTTGTAAAACGTAATGTCGTAACTTAGGCTCACATCTACTAATCAGTGTACAAAAAACTGTTATCACAATATCAATAACAAACAATACTGACTAACTAATACGATACTGACTATGAATTTTTTTTCTATTTTATATTTTTGTAAAATGAGACATCCTCTTGTAATTATTTTTACAGTGAAATATTCTGAACGGCTTCAATTAAATCTCAAATCTGGTAGGTTTCAATTTTCTTAGCTGAAAACATCTTCTCTTATTTATCATACCTAGCTATGAATGACAACAGATACACACATGAATTGAATATAGCAAAAATGAATTTTAAAATGTTCAATTAACAAACACAAAATATTCTTAGCATCGTTGCTTAGTAATAAACTTAGGCATGATCTCTGGCAAAAGAAAATTATTTACATTTTTCCAAACATTAATGTGTTGTAACAGTTTCATAAGAAAACCAGAGTTTCATATAATTAAACAGAGGCATATACTATTAAGAATTGTTAGAATCATCACCAAACCAGATTTTCCACCACTCTATAAAATTTAATAATTTTGATTCAATTGTAAGTGTTTCAAATAGTAATTTTAATTAAATGCACTCAATAAATACATATTTTCAGTCACATGACGACCAAACTGAGCAAGTTGCTCAAATGCATATGGCGGAACTGGCTTCAACTGCCGTAATGTTTGTTGTATAGAGATAGCGACTCTGGGCTCTGTGTAGCTAACCACTCCCCTCGCCGCTACTGATAGTTACAAAATTGAATGAACGCGGCCTAAACGTGGTTCAAAGGCGTTCTACACACCGTATTGTAGCGGTCACACCGGGCTATTAAGTCGCATGATAATGATGCCGTTATTAAATATTTTCTATACAAGGTATTTTTTACATGTAGAACGCTTTTTTAAATTGATACATTGTTTAACAAATCACTGACTGTTATTTAATAAGTTAGTGAAAATCAACTTTGTACAACTTTACTACTTATTTTTCGCCTGAACTTTTTTTTATCTATATTATTATATCGTCGTGAAAAACTCCCTAGTCTGCTATGTTAAAGAACACGTCATGGTAACATAACAATTTAATATTATAATATTACTTAAAAATAAATTACAGTGTTTATCAAAGAACATTACGTGAACGTTGATGTAAAGTGTTTTATTTTGTTTCTAAATCAAACATTTTGTACGTTTATAATATATACAAAACTGTAAAATATTATTTTTTTTTTGTTTAATTTTATAGTTGTGTTTAATTTTAAATATGTACGTAAGTTTGTTAAATCACATATGTTAATTGTCATAATAAATATAAAGATGCCTTCCTTATTTTAGAAACTACATGTGACGCATGGCTGTACGCTGGACGAATCCGCGTTCATTCAAATCTTTAATTATCAGTACATGCAGAGAGTAGTTGTCGAGTTCGTGCTTGGGATTAACTGACCCTTGTTCCACAATTAGATTAAAATAGTACGATCATACTAAGTTCAGCATTCCTAATTTATTCGCAAAACAATCTGTGTCATATATTTTCTCGTATTTTACAATTTAGGGGTTCTCAAACATCAAAATTCATGTTCTGATTAAATTTTGCGTTTGATTTTATTATTTAATTCTAGAGTGTGTTCAGTGCTTCGTTGTGTTTTTCTTAGTGTTTGCTAAATGTAAATAATACAGCATGTTGTTTTTATTTTTCATAGTGTTTGATAAGTATATAAATAGCATATAGTAACAGATCTTACCTATTAATAAAATAAATTGTTTATTCGGAAACATAAACAGTACCCTATGTCCATACATACATGTATAAACTGCATCAGCTACCCATCACCCCTAACACCACCTTATTGTAGTGATTACGTTAAACATTGTTTGCCATATTTTTTAATGTTGTGTTTTGTCATTTACGTTTTGTTTGTTTACGTAATTAAAATAATGTTTTGTTGTTTACGTTTAGCAAAGTTGTGTTTTATAAAACGTTGGTACGTTGGTAACATACCAAATACATGTTTGGTATGTTACCAAACATGTATTTGGTATGTTACCAACGTACTCAACAGTATGTTATGTTGATTACTCAACAGTAATCGGTCGTGTTTATTCATTTTCCTTCTCCATAAATCTTTTTCGCTACTGCTAGCTCAGCAACGACTCAAATATCTGGTGACTTGGATGGTATGGTTAAAATTACTGTATGTAAAATTTATTATTATTGAATAATTGCAAAACTTCCAAATGACCAATGTACGTATAGGTTTTATTTCATTCTATTGAACAACACCACAAAATAAGTGGCACGCAAGCAGTATTTTACAACTTCAGCAGAACTTTTATCCAAGCTTTAATTGCTGGTAGGTAACAAGTAGATCAGGTAGTGTTCTCTCTCTCTCTCTCTCTCTCTCTCTCTCTCTCTCTCTCTCTCTCTCTCTCTCTCTCTCTCTCTCTCTCTCTCTCTCTCTCTCTCTCTCTCTCTCTCTCTCTCTCTCTCTCTCTCTCTCTCTCTCTCTCTCTCTCTCTCTCTCTCTCTCTCTCTCTCTCTCTCTCTCTCTCTCTCTCTCTCTCTCTCTCTCTCTCTCTCTCTCTCTCTCTCTCTCTCTCTCTCTCTCTCTCTCTCTCTCTCTCTCTCTCTCTCTCTCTCTCTCTCTCTCTCTCTCTCTCTCTCTCTCTCTCTCTCTCTCTCTCTCTCTCTCTCTCTCTCTCTCTCTCTCTCTCTCTCTCTCTCTCTCTCTCTCTCTCTCTCTCTCTCTCTCTCTCTCTCTCTCTCTCTCTCTCTCTCTCTCTCTCTCTCTCTCTCTCTCTCTCTCTCTCTCTCTCTCTCTCTCTCTCTCTCTCTCTCTCTCTCTCTCTCTCTCTCTCTCTCTCTCTCTCTCTCTCTCTCTCTCTCTCTCTCTCTCTCTCTCTCTCTCTCTCTCTCTCTCTCTCTCTCTCTCTCTCTCTCTCTCTCTCTCTCTCTCTCTCTCTCTCTCTCTCTCTCTCTCTCTCTCTCTCTCTCTCTCTCTCTCTCTCTCTCTCTCTCTCTCTCTCTCTCTCTCTCTCTCTCTCTCTCTCTCTCTCTCTCTCTCTCTCTCTCTCTCTCTCTCTCTCTCTCTCTCTCTCTCTCTCTCTCTCTCTCTCTCTCTCTCTCTCTCTCTCTCTCCCTCTCTCTCCCTCTCTCTCCCTCTCTCCCTCTTTCTCTCTCCCCCCTCCCTCCTCTTGTTGAGGGTACAGCCACTAAATTGAATAAAGGTATGTTTAAACTTGAGAATCCGTATTTGTACACTTTCATTTTCGTTTTCACACTATGGCTTCTGATTGTTATGAACAATATTAAAAACAAGAAAATGAACTATGTAAGTTATGGTTTTCTTAAATTTAAGGCTAGAAATTCTCCTTTTTTGATTAAAAATTGCTTGGTGTGCATGATATTGCGGATCATAAAGGAATTATGCACGATACCCTCGTAAATGGTTAGGTGAATAAGAAGTAGTAATGACAATTTTCCGCGATTACGGTCAGGCTTGTTATTTTCACCTGGTGCAGCATGACCCTACTTTTCCTCCTCTTCAAAGACATTGGGAGTTTTGGATACTTATTTAATCGGTGTAATGAACTTATCAACGCCCTTATCATATAGACTAAGAAAACGCATGAAAAATGCGAATTGAATTACTTCTGATAAATATAAGGCCGTTTATGACGTTTTAGGACCTACCCGAAAGCTATAATCAATATATTTAACATTTTCTATTTTTTTAAAGAAGTCAACACAGGGTAGGATAGTTTTATTATGATATTTTACAGAATATAACCAATTTCAAGACATGTAACGAACAGATTTAATCGATTAATGCCGTCAGTATACTCAGGGAACAAATCTGAGGAAGTAAAAAAAAACATTAACAGAAGAGTAAACAAATGTGATTGAGGTTAGAAGTGGACTGGACAGGCTGGCGGGCTGTCAGCTGAGCGAGAGAGCTGTTGACCTTGAGCCAAGTTCAGTGCCTCCCGCCTCGCCACAGTAACAGCTGACTGCGACTGCATCTGTACCGATCTAGCTGGCACTGGCAATGCCACTCCCACCTAACCTAACCAATAATCGCACTTAAGCTGTGACGCCTTTGGTGTTATTGACTTTTAACAAACTATTATTATCGCAACAGAAATCGAACGTGTCCTTACTCAGTACAACAGGTAAACTGAAACAGTCTTAAAAGCACCTTATTTATTTTCAAGGATAGTGGTTTCGGCCCCGATTTACCGGGATAGTTGTAGTGTACCACCGATACTCAAATGGGATCTAAAGCAGTAAAAGAAACTATAAACTTTGGTCGAGAAGTGAAACTTGTTGGCCTTCCAGAATGAAGCACTTGTAGAGTTTAAAGTATTGTTAGAATATAATAACAAAACGTTTTAACATTGTAAAATAGTAACACCACTTAAAGTGTTAAGTCATACAGTTCAAAATATAAATATCATGTAGCCAACGATAATGTATAGGCTTACAGTGTACCCTGATGATATCTAAGACCAGGTTCTTATGGATTATAATTTTTGCTCACAATGTAATCTTTTCTTCAACCTTTACAAGTATGTAGTAGATTTTACTTAGTATATTTCTAAGTCGTTTTGTTATATGTTTTACAGTTAGTTGTTAATTGGTTATATAATTATAATTACAAAGTTAGCTGAAAATCAGACCAACACTAAGTGGTTCGGATTCCACGTAAAGCTGCAGGTCCCTTAGTTGCCCTGGCTATTGGGCTATTTATAAATAGCTCTTTCTGAGGAAGAGTCGATCTTAGTTAGTAACAATGACTACACTCGTTCATCTATACTCATCACACTCATTCGTCCCTCATATGCGCCTATACCTTGACGATCGGCGTCTTATGAATGAATAATAATTGTATTATCAATAATAATAATAATAATACAAATAATTTGACGTATAACGTACAACAAATACATGAGTGTGAAATACACGCACGGACTTCCGATTGTTGTCGACGACATGGAGTTTGAAATACACGCACGGACATCCGATTGTTGTCGACGACATGGAGTGTGAAATACACGCACGGACTTCCGATTGTTGTCGACGACATGGAGTGTGAAATACACGCACGGACTTCCGATTGTTGTCGACGACATGGAGTGTGAAATACACGCACGGACATCCGATTGTTGTCGTCGACATGGAGTGTGAAATACACGCACGGACATCCGATTGTTGTCGTCGACATGGAGTGTGAAATACACGCACGTACTTTCGGTTGTTGTCGTCGACATAGAGTGTAAAATCATGTAAAACACCAATATTGATA
The DNA here is from genome assembly GCA_035578905.1 of Stictocephala bisonia. NCBI lineage: Eukaryota > Metazoa > Arthropoda > Insecta > Hemiptera > Membracidae > Stictocephala > Stictocephala bisonia. Next base: position 325,224 of record JAQJVL010000485.1, read on the forward strand.
GTGTTTATAAGAAGCTTATGGAATTTTTAAATGCGAAAAACAAAAATAACAATGTTTTTATATTATTCTTTTAAAATTAACTCTTATTTTGAATATTTTTCATTCAATCCTATAGAACACAACTTGTTTCGTCTAGATAAATGTATTTAATGTTTACATTACCTAGGCTATTCTAAATTAAAGTTACGGCAAAAATGTGTGTATTTTTGGTCATGACATAAGAGTTAGAGCATAATTTAAAACGGATAAATCATTTAAATTCGATATATTTCTTTCGATACTATTGTTAGATCGATATTTAGTTTGCGATATATCGATAGTTCGAAATATCAATATATTGAGAATATTTGCCGTCCCTACTCATAGGCAGTTATGAACAAATTGCAGTTACTGTACATCATTATCAATCTGAATTAATAATAACTAAGTTTATCCTTAAGTGATTGTGGGGGGGTGGCTGGTTAGCTTTGAAAATAATCACCGTTAGATAGCAGCATAGTTACGCGTCTACAGCAAACTCAATGGATTATTCTGGCTGTTTCTATGGTCAATTGTATACTTACAAGAGACTTGATACGATTTAGGTTAGGGACTACAGTCTTTATGGAAAATAGACTAAAAAGGGGGAAAGTTTAAATAATAATTAATGAGTTTTTATCATTAAACATGGCTGTTTGAAGATCATTGTTCTGGTCGGAGGCGGGATCGGTCCAAGACGGGCAAGGTCACCTGACATGAAACAAAGAGGAGCACAAAAAACCAGACCGGGCCTATAACACGCTAACCTATAATCACGGCGACATCGATTACATCTACATTGTGGAACGATGAGTCGAATCATCAAACGCACCCCACGTTGGTCATCAAAATGACGATGATTTCCGCCTTAAATTTGTTTATTACGCCATTTATGCTTTTATCGTCATCAAGAATAGTTGGTAAACGACTGTTGAAGATGCAGATTTAATTAACGTTTCGGTTAAAACACTGCAATAAAGTGATACTGCTATGGTCCTTGATTACAACGGTCTCGATTTATTGGTATCGATAACTGTCGTGAATGACAAGTCGTTGCATAAAACATGACGTGAAGTGGCGAGTGGTGGGAACTCGTACCTGGGCAGCTAACGCCGTCAGTAGCTACGTGTTCTTGTTTATTAGGATTATTCCTGATTATATTTTCTCTGTATTACCGTCCATTTTATAGACTCAGATGTTAATTGTTGTGTCTCAAAATATCAACTGTTTTGTGGTCCATTGTGGAGCGCTAGTGTAGTTCCGTGTAAATATATTGCCGCTTAAGCCAGCTGTGGTTGTTGGTCTCACTGTAGTAATATTCTTATTAGATGAGACAGCTGTTGTAGGTGCATTACGCAATGATATTATTTAGACTAAGCCAATATTATGAACCAGAAAGTGTTTTAATTAGAACATTTTATGTCCAATAACAAACGTCTTAGATGTTGATCTACATAGGTACTACATGTATTGAGAAACTAAAGGCTGAGAGGTATAGGATTAGAATATTGATTAAAGTAGCAAATTATTAGTAGTGTAATCAGTAAATATCGAAATTAGGAATCCCACCCGACATTCACATTAAAATCAAAAAATATAGCTATTTTTACCCGAAAATGTCTTTTTTACGCAAAATGATTTTTTTTATACTACGTAAATATTTTATAATTATATCTCCTAACTACAAATACGACAGCTATTTCTTCCTAAATAATTTAAACATTTAAGAAAATCTATGTTAAGTTATTATTAAGTTACTTCGTTTTTCGCAATTTGCAGGTAATCCTTCTCATAAATGATAATTTTTTTCAGAAAAATGTAAAAAGTAAAAATGTATATAACTACTTTGGTATTTATTGTGGAATAAGTACGCCTTGGAAGCGCCGTATTTTCTTCAATGCCTCGGATAAAACTTAACCTAACCTAACATAACATAACTTATCTAACTTATCAAAATTTAACAAACTGAAAAAAACATATTTTGTTCAATATCTCAGTTGTTATTTGTCGCAGGAAGAAATTAGTGTCATTTTCGTGTTTAGGTGAAAACATGCATACGATTTATGTAATATACATAGTTTTAATGTATACAATATTTCATTTATTCAATATTTTGGTTGCAAAATCAGTATTTCACTATACAAATTGTTATTAATTAATGTCTGTTGAGTTAATATTTACTAGTTAGAAAAAATGTAGCCATCTTGTGGGCCCTTAATTTCTTTATTTACCATGTACCCTAACCCTACATTATGTTATTTAACTGATTGTCTGCAGATTTGGTAAATGAACTATGTAATATAACCCTTTATATATAGTTACTTTCCACTTAAGTAAAGAAGTATGTGATATATCGTTTTGGTAGCTTTTAGAACCTTTCCCACCGAAAAATTTAGTACTCCCTACTACAATAACAAGATAAGACTGATGCGATGGCCCTTGTCTACTTCCAGATGCTCTTCAATGGTGCTGTTATCTTCTCTACACCGTGTGACCTTGTCAAGGGCTCTATTTATATTTATACGTCGTTTTTCCACAGCCTGCATCAATCTTGAAGACGCTTAAGAACCTTATCTTCAAAATATTTAAAGATGTAATAACAATTATGAAATAAGCTACAGTTTGGCGCAAAGATCGTTCTTAGCGTTATTAAGAACTTCTTTATAGACATAGACAGAATAATAAAAAATTCATATGTATAGAATACAACCAGTATTCCAACAATCCATCCAATCCAACAGAATCCAAACAATAAAATGACAAAAAAATGATGTTAACTGAAGTATATAATATAAAGGTTCGACAGTTATTCAAATACATATTTTTTATATAATGGAGAAATAAAATATATTATTATCTCTCCAGCAAATATGTATAGGTTCTTAACACGTTAGGTGAAATGAATCCTAAAATAATAAACAGTATACTCATCAGAAATAAGCAAATCGACAGTTAGTAGAAGGTCAAATGAAACAAAATAAATATTACTTCACATTAATTGCTTACTCATGGACTAGACCTACATCTTATAAAAGCATTATAACAGATTAACTTGTAATATTGCACCATAAATAAAACAATAACCCCACTGGCAACAGTATTGACTGCCAGATCATGAAGGATGCACGGGACGGCTAGCCACTGGTGTGAACACGTACAGTACGTGCTCCCTCAACGTGTCGCACATCCGAGCACGTACTGAGAATGGCTGTACTCCATAATACTTGACCGCCAGATCATCAAGGATGCACAGGACGGCTAGCCACTGGTATGAACACGTACGGTACGTGCTCCCTCAACGTGTTGCACATCCGAGCACGTACTGAGAATGGATCTCCTCCATAATACTTGACCGCCATATCATCAAGGATGCACAGTTCGGCTAGCCACTGGTGTGAACACGTACAGTACGTGCTCCCTCAACGTGTCGCACATTCGATCTCAGACTGAGAATTGCTCACCTCTCATGAGAGGTTTGGGTACCCCTCCTGGATGCTGTCTTGACCGTCAGATCATCAAGGATGCCCAAGACGACTAGCCGCCGGTGTGAACACGTACAGTACGTGCTCCTTCAACGTGTCGCACATTCGAGCTCAGACTGAGAATTGCTCACCTCTCATGAGAGGTTTAGGTACCCCCTCGTGGATGCTGTCTAGACCGCCAGAACATCAAGGATACACTAGACGAATCTGTGTGAACACTTACAGTAAGTGTGTAAGAGTTTCGAACCTTGGTCATAATTGATTAGCGCTTAGTTTAAACTTAAACTTGGAACAAAAGGATAGAAATTCCTTTAATTCCACATAATGTTCTTTTACCAGTGCCCATGCTCTGCTTGCCTTCAGGTTAAGGCAAGGAGAGATAAGGACATTTTTAAAGATCATTAAAATTGATAGGATGTTGTGTGTATTAAGAACAGTATATTTATTAGTGCAGATTTTAAATACGAGGGTATAACTAAATGGACACAAATACGTTTAACTCAACCGCATGTGGAGATATGTTAGTTCGGTATTTTGAGTTTCTACCTTTCCACTATATAAATAGCGTATTTTCCAATAATTTACCTAACAAATAATTGTTGACCTACGTCTTATTTTTCCGATCACCACACAAACAAGAGTAATTTTCACTCAAACTAGGCAAGGTTTTGATAAAAATAGTTGAGAGAGACAAACATCCTCTTGACCAACAGTCCGTGGCACGACCGCAAGAAGGTACTGCGCAAAACGCGTTATCATTGACCGAGGTCGGAGGCTGAGTCACGAGGAGGATGTGGCTTTTGAGGTCGCTTTGTCGGAACTTACAAATTACTTGCTAAAAATATTATTCAGATCCGATTCAATTCACAGAAATTATTGAGCTGCCAGAGAACAAAGAGAGTAGAAGGATGGCACAAGATGTAGTATCATGGTAGCACTGATGTTTGAACATTTATGTCTGATTACTAATGTTTTAATTTCATATGTATTTATTCGTCTGATTTCATCATAGGCCCCATAAAGGTGGGGGTGAGTGGACCTTTGGCCCCAGGTAGGGGTGGTTATATAGGAAATATCGATAAATACGTGTCGATATATCGATATATTAGTATCAATATTTTCTTTAGATAATATCGGATATATCGGTATTTTGGTCCGGTATATCAAATCACTAAATATTGACGTTAATCTCCCTACTCAAAATCATCATGATTCGAATAAAAATATATTTAAATTGCCTTTTATGCGTACAAAACATACATTGATATAATAAAGTAACTTTATTTAGTTTTTTACGGGAGGTAAACACACTAAACTGTAGTTTTGTAGACCAGTGGGTGGAACGGGTAAACGAAACTGTGTGCGAGATGACAACGCTGACTCTAAGATGCCTAGCCAGTCGCCTTACAAATCATTATTACATTATTCTTTTGTAATTAACATAATAATTCAAGTTATAATAATTGTTTTGAATGTAGACAAAACCCAAAGACCACAACTTGTTTCATGTAGACAAACGGATTTAATTGTTACTTTCAGTAGGGTATTCTATATAGTGGCAGCAAAACATGAGTGTTTTTTTTTGCATGACATAAGAGTTAGTGCATAGTTGCTAACAGATAAATCACATACAATTCGATGTATCGATTACCCGACATATCGATATTTTTCTTTCGATATTACCGTTACATCGATATTTGGTTTGCGATACATCGATATTTCGATATGTTGAAAATTTGCCATCCCTAGACCCCCAGGGCCCGTGGTGCGGACGCCTGACCATGGAATGCAATCGTTGCGTTTTTATTTTTAAAAAAAGTATGCGTTTTTCATCTATGCGTTTTTTTTAGTACAAATGCTGTAAGTCGTTTTATTTCTATTCGTGCCGAAGAGTCAACGAACCTACTAAAACCAATTTACGAGAAAAATCTTCAGACTATTTTTTCTGTGCCATTCCAGTCCACAACTCGATCTTTCAGTCGATTGGCAAACTCTTAAAACCCTGACTGAAAAGTACAACAGGCCAAAGCTGCCTAAACTTTTAGCATTTATCAATTGATAACAAGTTAGCCAAGATGATCGACGTTTCGATTTGGTTCATCTTTTTAGCCAGAAAATATCTCGAACTAGCTTCATAAGTGTAATTGCAGTGTTTTAAGTGTAATAGCGAAGAATTATTACTGTCACTAATCTTAATGTTTATTATACACTACAGTGATTTAATTTTAACTAAATACATTGTGATATTTTACACTCGGTGTCATTTTAAGTACTCGATTGTAATGTATTAATAATAATGTCAGCAATTCGTAATTCTTTAATAAACGAAAGCTAACCCCTCTCCGAACTGTCTGAAATCTATTCAACATAATGTGAACAAAGTTTAGAGATGTTCACGATAATTATTTAACAATAAATAAACGACATCATTCATTTATTAAATAACTGAAATATATTAAACGTATAGGAATAATTAATTAAAATATATTATTTTTATGTATAGTAACATAATTGAAAGCTACAAATATTTTGTGAAAAAGACTGCGCAGTCGGTAGGACTCGAACCTACGCTCCCAGAGGGAATCTGATTTCTAGTCAGACGCCTTAACCACTCGGCCACGACTGCTTTATATGTATGAAATAATTAAAACTATAAAAGTTTGTAACTTGTGTAAAAGGCATTTTATCCTAAAATTATTGAAGATAATTTGTTGGATCTATATTAACTATTTGATTTAGAGAAGGAAGAAAGGGCAAGCTTAAGCTTATCAGTTTTGAGTGCTGCTATATGTTGTTCCTTGAATCAACAAATTTGCATAAGTACAACTTCAAAGTTAAATTACTAATTAGAAGTGCATTTTAATGACGCTTCAAATTAATCAATTGTAGAATATTCTCAAACAGTTGTTCACATGATATAATTAAATTTGTTGGTGTTACACAATCGATTTAATAGTGAAGAGACATCATTTATATTAAATTTTAGGACCTATCTTTAAAATATTCTAAGCTGCTTTGAATATAAAATATGTGATTCAGAGTAAAAATTTACCTTTCATTTTGAGATATACTTTTTATAACAGTGAGTTTTTATTTTAAAGGTTAATATATTACATTTACAAATAATGTTACAATAATATGAGCGTAAATACAGCTTTTTAAAGTTGTTTTCATTTTTAAATAATAATGAGCAATCCATCATTTAATAATAAAATTAATTTATCTCTTACTACATTACTTCATTTATAAAACTCTCTATAAAATTACAACTTAACAGGTTCTCGACTTAGAATAGCAATTAATTAATTAATTTTCCAACAATATGCTTATGAATTGGGAAATGCAATGTCCATGTTTAGTCTATAGACTGTAAGAATTAGACCAACATCAATTAAAAATTAAGTTTAAGTTTTAAACTAAAATATTAGTACATCAAAATAATATCATTATAATTATTTATAAATAAATTTTATATCTTTTAAAAACTACTTGAAATAATTATTTTTGATAGGTATGACGTTATTTTAAAATCCTTAAGACACCTTAGAAAGGCAGGAGGGCAAACACGAACCCAAAAATAACTTTACCAACCCGTTAATTGTGACACGTAAATGCTGAAAGTGGGTTAGCAGTCAGCTGTTTATCAGTTGATATTTATAGACAGCGGACAAAGGAGTAGTGAGTGATAGATAGATGGGTCAGCTGATCCGACCGAAGTGGCTAGAGTGGGTCAATGGCCAAATCTGCCCACTTCAACAAGTTAGGGAGTGTTTCTCCATTCTACTTCCAAAATCGTGGGAATAGTTGGTATTTTTTACAAAATTTCCGTTAAAAATGGGCTTAAATTAAGACTGCCAGTGTGCCTTTACATATATCTTAATTTAGCTGAATACAGATATTTGACAAGCGTAAAATATCAACGACAATATATTAAATATTTAAAATATTGTTTAGTTCAAAATGTGGTGGTTTTATTTTCAAACGTGGAAAAAGTGATTAATTTGATTAATGTTAACCATACATTTAATAAAAGCAATTCATAAACATTTTAAATTTTCAATAATTAGTTTGTAGAATCAGTTTACATTGTTTTTATTTTTTTAATATTTCCAAAAGTATACACTTTATATTCTGTGCCAGGGAAGAGCTGGTGAATTAGTCTTCCTGGAACTTTAAAAAAGGTAGTGGCATTTATTTATTTTTACTTAATTGTATACAAAGACAAGTAATAGAAATCTTGTCTTTGAGATAATATTGTAAAAAATAAGAAGAAAAACGTAATTTAGTAAAATACATGATTATATTTTGGAATTTAATTTTTTTAAATCAAGATTGAGCGGTTTAGAGAAGGCACCTATTTTTAAGTATTAACATTACAGCGTATTTTAATTTGAAGTAATTATGAACTACAACGGCAAAAGTGTAAATAAAAGAACAGTGCAATGTGGCTACAACAGAAACACTTTGTGATAAAGAGTGAAAGTTTGTAGATATTTTACCGTGTTAGCCAAAATATTCCGGTTTTGTACTGCATGTCCTATTGCCTCGGCAGTGGGCGAAATGTTAAAAATGTGTTTAATGAGTATTTATGAACCATTAAAATACCGAACTGTGAGTAGATTGAACTGTTGTGGAATTGCGTGCGTTAAACTATAACATTTATAGCGGCAAAGTGTAGAGATGAGGCCTATGTACGTGAATGGCGTTGTTATGTACATGTCACAATGGCCTTCATTATAAAGCTAACTTCGTGTGATCCGCCATATTTACTTTACATCTGCCGGACATACGTGAAATAAGCAACATTGATAACGAGATGGAAATATGGACAAGTCTGTATCAATAAAAATCAAGAGAAGAACATTTCCTATACAGATTTTTTTTTCCGTATTTGTAGTGGTTCCTCTTAACCAAAATTTTAATTATTTAGTGATAAAAATGCTTTAGGACTTTCAAAAATATATAATGAATGGTAAAATTTAAAACGCCAACAAACAACTCACTTCCACTTTTCTATTGGACGTATTTAGGTTTACCTGTCTATTGGCTACAACATTTTTGATCGGACTTTGATTTTTCATACATGTTTTATGGAACAAGGTTATTTTATAAGTGAATTGAAAATAATAAATCAAGTTGTAAAATTATTTTGAAAAGTGATGACAGTTAACTGCCTTAGTGAGGTTTTAGAAGAAACTTATCTTTACATGTAAGGAATACAGAAACTTAATTTACCAGTGATTTTAATACAAATTGTGAAATTATTTTGAGAAATACATAATCACTGAAATAGGTCTAAAATTAGTTAGAGTTAAATTTTTACCTTTTATTACAAACAGCCTATTCCCATTACAATTAAGGGAATCAGTGAAAAAAGGGTTTTCATTGTTTAAGACCTCCACAATGCCTGTTGTTCTCATTGTCAGCTTCCATATTGCTTAATCAACGCCTGAAACAGCTGAAACAAATGCTGGCATTACTTATTGCACTGTGTACAGCCACTCACTTAGTCTGTGCTACAATATGACTTCTAGTACATAGAGCAATACAATATAAGAACAGAGTAACGTGCTTGTAGTTCTACCCACACACACACATAAACCATCGCCAACCTGCCATTAGCGGTGTCGATCCTCTGATACTGTTACTACTTCTCAGACAGTAATAATATATTTTACTTAATAAATATATTACAAGCAGGTTAGTAATATCACAGACCAAACATAATACAGACATGTCACCTTATGGGGTTTTCCGTGCGTGTTTTAGGCCTGCCATCTAGCGGCCATTTGTTGAAGCATCGTCATTTTTGGAGTGGAGATGTGCTGCTAGGCCATCCAGTGGTGAAAGATGGAAATTATTTGATCTCTGGTAAAATAAACTATCCTACTGATCGATCAACTGCCGTAGTATTAACATAAACAAAGACCCAAACAACAATTATCTTGTTAGAATGGTTAACTAGGTTTTTACATGCATGAGACATTATCAGTACTCTGTTTTTGTCCATGAATAAAATAATTTTGTTTAATCAAATATTTTCTTCTTCGTTTTGCGCTAATAATGTACAACAAATACAAAAAAATACAGACTATTCATTCAAATACAACGCTTATAGAATGTTGTAAAACATTTTGTAATCCATTATAACGTTTATATCATGCGGTATCATTTAAACTCAAACGTTAAGAATATTATTCAAATACTATCGCATGATATTGAAAATAAGGAATACAATTTGCACCATAAATGCTGTTTAAACTGATAGTGAATGCATAAGTGGTACACCAAGTAAGTGATCCATATGTAAAAATTAAGTTTTCAGGACTGTAAAAACAACATAAAAGAGTAATACATTGAAATAAACATAACGAAAAGATGTTAAACGTTTAATTGGCAAATCTATTGCAGGATCGTGGTTAAGCTTCTAAGTTCAAAAATATTCATTGAGAGTGTTAAAGTGTCAACGGCTCTCATGACTCTTATACCTCTGGATGGTCTTCATAGCTACTCCAGAATTTAGATGCAAATAAGTCGAGACATGAAGAAATAACATCAGCTCCCAAACTACCCCTCTCCCAAAATCTCTATGACATGAAGGCAGATCAAAGTCACAAAGGCCACCCTTACACACAGCCACCCAGTCAATTGCATAAGAGTTTTCAGTAAGGTCAAGTTGGCTTGTTTCCTGAGATTTTTTAAGGGCACGATAAGTTTTTGATATCTGATATCACGAATAAGATGTGTGGCTTGGATTTGCACAGCAGGGTGTACTGTGTTAACTCGCTTTCGCACTGGTGTGGGTGATTTAACTATTAGAAGTCAAATTGGGGTCAATCGGTTGTAAAGATACGATAAGGAGATCCCCCGGGTGACTGCTTGTAGAACCGTCACTATTGTACGTGTGTGAACTACCAAGAGTTTACAACTCGGTAGGCCTACATTTGAACAATTTACTTTAGGATTCTCCAAAAGTTTTGTATGCTCAATGTTGCTAAGTGCCTTATGTTGGTAGGTCAATAGGCAGTGGTTGTTTAAAAGCTGTTGTTCTTAGTTTTGAGAGAACTCACTATCTAAAAGGATGAATCGTAGAGGTAAGACATTTTAAAAGAAGAACAAGAAAAATGTCGTACTAATTGGTAACATTAAACGCAATAGAAGATCCAAAGGGTATAGAATTCCACTCATGAAAAGCAATAAGTGAAAAAAACAGCATGGAAATGTCATGGGCAGTTTCACTTCAGAAGGATGACCCTGGGTCGTCTACGGGCAATCTTCATTCTCGGCTCAAACAAATAATTCAGGTTAACAACACCGAAAGGTTACTCACATTGAGTTGAACCAGCTGCCATATCTCTAGAGAGTAAAATGGGCTCCCTTTAATCCTAGCATCTGGTGATGCTGTCACAGAACAGAAATTGCCGTTTTTGCAGTCATCAAATTAATTTAGTCTGACATGGACAGGACGGCGTAGTGCTTTCGATCACAGAGTCGTGAGTCAGAAGTAATTGGAGGCGGTTGGCTGCGGACCGTGGCGAAGACCGAAGACGACAAGAAATGACCATAAACTAGCTGTACACGTGGCGTGGTATAAACCAGGCGGTTGACGGGGGATCGCTCCCGCACAGGCCTCTCCGTACAGTCAACCTGTTGCACACAAACACAGATAATGAACTATGCTCCTCTGAGGGAAAGTTTTACTGAAATTGGTCCGATAAATTCTAAATCAATAACAAATCTCTTTGTTTATATTTTTAAATTCAAGAAGTTAATAGGACAAATACTATTAATTTTCCCTATAAATAAAGGTCCGTTAAACCTTCTTGATACCTTCTTTAGCTAAGAAGCTTAATTTAAAACGTTTTACAATCTATAGACAGTATAAAGGGAATAGTTGCAATTCCGTCCACTATATCTACAAAACTAGCACATTGAACATTTTGGAACGATTTGATTATGTGTACAATATTATATATAATATAAAAATAGTAGTTTCCTCAGTAACTTCAAAACTCAAAAATAGCACAAAGTAAGATTGATTATTTAGAAACTTCTGAACCGATACAATACAATACAATATGATGCAAGAATTGTAAACTTCGTCTGGAAATTTTCGATAGCTGTAGATTGTAGTTAAATGTGGCATACATACACGATGGCAGCCTACATTAATCCGTCAACTAACGTGGAATTTTAAAATGCCAACAAGAAAGTTGAAACTTAAACACCGATACACAGGCCCTGCAATCCTCTCTGGGGTTCTAATCACTTGTGTACATGTATAGAGTATATATAGTTTACCTTTTCTAGCATGAGTTTGTATGTAAATTTTGCTTAAAAATAACTGATTTCATGATCTGAAATGTTGAGATATCTATTCACTTGATATGTTGCAGTTTTGTCTGAATCACTGTACTGTAGTAGATATGATTAAATATTCTACTTTGTGTTTGTACGAGTATATACTATTTTGCCAGACAAATCACTGACCTCACTGGCAGAAACGTTGAGATATCTAGTTGCTTGTATGTTTTGCCCCTTCACCATAGGGGAGAAATTATGCTTTGATGTGTTATTTTTTCTATCGTGTATTTGTATATACGTGTTGTCAGAATATTCTCAGATCAACTGATTACCGTACTAAGAAATTTCTACATTAATTTGACAATTTACAACTTAAAATATTCATATTGTTGTAAATGTTATTAACGAATATGAACTATGCATACAAAATTAGTTGCCGTGTAGCAAGTCAGCGTTAAGGCTTTGAACTATGGAGTCCACTGTATTGTGTTCAAATCCCAACTGAGTTGACGCTCAGTACTCCACTAATTGAAAACAGTTTTTGCGCAGGCTTGTGGTCCATTTTTACTGAATATTAGCTAGTCTTACGTCGAATGACAGTTAGGCTTACTAAAAGTATAACGAATCATATTGTGACAACTATGCATCTCTTCCTTCAAATCAGGATGTCAAGGATCATTAAAAAATGTGGTCAACAAACAAATGAGGTTCCATGTCACCAGTTTCGTATGACATACGGTATTACATAATGTGTGTCCTAGTTTCTTCCTTCTCCACGAGTTCTAATGGACGTTGTTACAACCAGATTCTCCTGCAACGGGCCTAACAGCACCGTTCTTTTGATGACGTCAGCTAAAGACGCGCAGATAAACCGGCTCCAAACTCCGCGAAACTGCTCGCCGGAAGTCCAAACACGGTTAGGCATGTAGGCTAAGTGACTCAGAGCCCGTGAGGCGCCTTCTAGTCCTACCAATTACTTGGCCATTAATATGCCTCCAACCTGTTATTTGGCGAGACCCCTGCGATGGATCCAAAACATCAACAAACTCCCAGGATCACGCCCCAGACTGCAGAGGGACCATGGATGATAATGGTTTTATATGTGTCGTGCAGTGATTTAAAGGCAATCTCCGTATTACATGGGAGAGCGTTTTCTGGGAACATCTCATCCCACCAGTTCTTTTAGGTGGAAAATCACAAAAAATTCAAGGGGCACAGTTACTGAAATTATTTTCATTTTGCTGATGCTTTATGATGAATCTGCGCTTTATAACTAAGTTTTATTCGTTTACATGAATAAATCCACGAATCCATCTTCATCGCACGTTTATTTTTCATGTTAGTTTTGTTTATTGAATTTAGATAAGAAAAATATAAAAGGTTTATTATGTACTTTATATAATGAAGTAGTTTTTATAGTTGCATATAAAATCTCTTACTTTAACCATAAATATCGGTTATTGGGATCGATTATTGAAATATCGATTTCAGGTCAGTATCACATCATCAGTCCTATTTGAATAGCAAGTACTACAGAAAATAATCTACGTGATTGATGATGTTTAAATTTATACGCAAATAATCGATTTGGAATAGCTAACGGAAGAACTCTTAAAATAAAATTACAATAAATTATGCCTATAAAATTAAAAGTAGTTCACAATTATTATCTACATAAGCCGGTAACCTAATACAGAGCTATTACATATCAATATTCAGAAAACTACTGATTCAAACAAGGGTTGTTTTTTTCAACGAATTCTAAATTTTGTCGAGAGCGGTAATTAATTTAAATTGTTAAGTATGAAGTGATAATATGGAAACAATCAGTTTATCAGTCATATATCTGACCTCTTTACTACTGTACTTTCCCTTGAATATACTGTAATACTTCCGGAAAGCAAATTACTTAAACATTTGTAAGTGAAATAATTTATTTTCCATCATATGGTCTTTTTTCTGGAGACTAACAAGAATTTATCAATTTTGGTCGTTCAAGTAACTACACGCAATACTATAAGAATTGGTGCCTTTAAAAATTATTTATGGGTTAAGAGATATGTATCTTGATTATGGTATTAATCTCATTGCTTCTGATAAGATCACAATACGTCTGGTGAAAAGAAAACATGTCTTTAAACGTCTCCGAAGCTCCCTTTCAAACAGTCCAACAACAAATTATATCCAGTAGATAAGAAAAGTACAAACAATATCAAGAATAGCTCGCTCAGATAATCGAAGGCTCACATGTCTAAGAGCTTGCACTGCCGTGTACATGGGGGCATTGTTCCTGCAAAGGGACACAATCGAGATCAAAAACCTGCAAGTGGGGAAACCAGTTCTGCTAACCTGGCCAGCTAATAGGCCATGACATTTTCATGGTCAAGCAAGGGTTACATGTCCAAGAGTTGGCATTGCAGTGTAGCTGGTGGCATCGTTCCTGCAGACTGATTGGTCATGACTTTCATGGTCAAGCAAAAGTTACATGTCATAGAGTTGGAACTGCGGTGTTAATGGGGGCATTGTTCCTGCAAAGGCACACAATTGAGATCAAAAACCTTCAAGTGGGGAAACCAGTTCTGCCAACCTGCCCGACTGATTGGCCATGACATTTCCATGGTACACGTTATTTACGCCAGTAGAGAGCTCGTCTCTTCCATGCACCAGTCGGCGTGCTCTGCATTTCTGCCTGGAGATTATGGGTATGCTCGGTTTCCGAGCTTGTTGTAATTACCTCTGTAACGGGTCCACCAAATTGATAGGGAAATTTAATTAATTTAGATAAATAATAAATAAATTATTATATAGAAGGAAAGAAATATATTTAATCAAAATAAAAAGAAGTTTTAAATCATATTAGAGAATTGTCGTGTGAAAACAACTGTGGGACAGACGAGAGGCTCCAGCAATAAAGCACTGTAAACAAATCCTTTGTTCGACACAGGATGGGTGGGACAAATTCCTAGAACTGCAATCGTAAACATGTAGGAATGCTTCAGGGACAGGAGTGAACAAGTCGAATGGAAAGTTCCACCAGAAGAACACCAGGTCTCTAGCAATTTCAATGTACTAAACAACGTAGACGTCAACTCGTGCCAAGGACCAATCAGAGCAGGGCAAATAGTTTGAGATATTCTCACCGAGAGCGGGAGCAGACGGGGCGAAGCCTCTTGGCTCAATCGGAAATGGATAGAAGTCTTGAACCCAAACTATAATATCCGGTACCAGAAGAATAGTGGGGGATAGGACCATGAGGTTGGACGAAGGAAAGTGAAGCGCGGACTCACTCACTTTTACTCTTGCTTCCTAGCATTGAACAGTTCGCCAGGGTTGAGGTCCTCAGGACTTCAACTGATCATTAGTTATGATTAATCAGATATAGACTAACAGTGAAAAGTAATATCTCAATAGATTATCATCTTTTATCATATATGTGTATTAAATAAACAGTAACTAATTAGGTGCAAAAGTAATGGCCTTCAATAGAAGTATCTACTAGAACGTCATTGTATCAGATAAGTTTTAATTAAGTTTTAGAATTTAAATTGTAAAACTCTTTAAATTAATTATTTGAACCCTTGTTATATTCAAAGTATTGAGAAGTAAATCATTCATGAAAATTTTAATAACATGTAATAAAGAATAATGTTGTAAAAGAACTTAGTTTGTTTCATTGCATCATACAGTTTTCACCGAATTATCCATAAGACCCTGAGAACAAAAAATTAAGAGTTATCATGTTATAAAATAAAATAAATCAAATTTCTGCTACTTTTGTTTTTAAGAATCAAATGTTGAATCAATGTGATACGATAACCTCATCAAGGTAGCAAGTCATAAATTTTTAATAAATACTTTGAAACAAAAAAGAAATAAATTGTAGAATTCTGATTTATTGAATATCATTATTTTAATTTAATCAATAAATTAAAATAAATAAAAATAAATAATGTAACAAAGGCATAACGTTAAAGAATGGCGCTAGAACGTGAGGCGTCAAAAGTTATAACGTTACAGATTGACGCGACAACGTGAGGCTTTGTTGTTGCAGATTTAATTAATAATATTAGTTGTTGCAGATTTGATTAATTATTACAGATTTAATAACGAACGATAACGTTACAGAATGGCCCCCAACAACGTGAAGCTGTATGATGCAAATTTTAGGTTTTGATGTTATTTAAAAAATACATGAAAATAATTGGTTAATAATTTATTAAAAAATCACAGCTTATGTGAAATTTCATGTCAAGTTGATTAGCCTATAAAAAAAAAAAAAAATAAAAATTTTGTGATAGGCTGTATATCTTAGTAGTGAATTAAATATAGCTGAAAATATTTAAAAATAAGATAAAAGAAGCCTAGGAAAACATATTTTAATTTCATAAAAATTTAATTAAAAAGAATAAAAGATTCATAGGACATATTTTTTTTTCTTCAATTATTAAATTCTAAAAAAATAAAATAATCATGTCAAACATAGACATGGTGGAGAATACGGACATTGATTCCGATAACTCTGACACCTCTCTGAGCGTTATCAGGGAGATTAACATAAATAAAAATAAAGATAAATCTGATGAAGTTAGGCCAGATTTAAATAGGGAAGATACTTTGTCTAACATAATGGACATGTTGTTAAAAATAAATACAAATGTGGAAACTAAACTAAACAGTATGAATGAAAGTATGAACACTAAATATGACAACTTAGAGACAAAACTTAATAACATAAATACAAATGTAGAAACTAAACTCAATCAAATTAATACTGATATGGTAGAGATGAATAGGGAAAACAATATAAAATTAGATGAGCTTAGGAGAGATATAAATGAAAGAATAGATAAGTTTGAAGATAAACTTATAAACAAACTAAAAGAGGTAAAAGTAGATGATAGCAAAGACAGTAAAGATGTAAAGGAGAATAATGTAGTAAATGAAATAAATGAAGTTGAAAATAAAGTTAGTGAGATAAAGGAGGTTAATGTTGTGTATGAAGTAGAGAATAAAGGTAGGCAAGAACCTATCAAAGTAAATAATGATAAGGACAGCTTATTGTCCAATAAAATAGAGTTGCTGTTAAGAGTAAATAATGACATAAATACCAAACTGGAGCAGATTGAGGTTAAGCTAGGAGGAACAGGTAGTAAGATGAAAGAGATGAATAATAATAAGATGAACTTAAATGAGGAGGAAACTAATGTGAGGTTAGATTTGCTGATAAACATAACCAATAAAATAAACTCTAAACTTGATAAAATAAATGTAAGGTTAGATGAAAAAAGTTTTGAGGTAAAAGAAGTAAATAATGAGGCAGTAGGTCTGGACAATGAATCTAATATGAAAGCTAATGAGCACATAAAAGAAGTTGATGATAGGATAGGGAGTACTAAAGACAACTATGTCAATGAAACTAAAAGAGTAAATGTAGACTTTGTTGAGTACGAGCTAGATGAACACTTAGAAGCAAATGCAGCACTAAATGAGATAGGTCATGAAGTAAATATTAAAATGAGTGGACCCAAAATAAATGATGAAATAGAAAACCAGATAGGGCATCTAAACACAGTGTTAGATAGCAAAATAGGACAAATAAATGAAACTCTAGCACTCAGTAACTTTAACTTTGAAAGTGTAGTAGATGACTTCAGATGTCAAGAAAATAAAAAACTAAAAATGATCAGAAGTAGGGTTGAGGAGCTAAATGAGTTCTTTGAGTTTGAGATGGAGATCATAAATAAATATTGGGGCCTAAACAAGCAGAAAGAAGTTGAAAATAATATGATGGGGGGTGAAAACTTTGATGTAGACATGGAAGACTTTGTAAACTATGTTATGAGGTATTATAATATCTCATGCTTCTCAAACTTTAAATATAAAAAGAAAAAAGTTAAACTAGTGTTCTCGGATAACTACATTTGCTCAGAAAACTAAACTATAAACTCAGCTGTTCATTAAAAAATATTTAAAAAATAATAATAAATAAATAGTGATTGAAACAATATAACTTTAATAATAGGGGGGTTATATAAAAATAAATAAAGAAAATGTAGAACTGATATTTAAATAAAAGAATGTTTAAATAGGTCATTTAATAATAAACAAATAATAGGCCTAGATGAAGAATTATAATATTGACAGGAAAATGAATTTGTGATTGAATAAGAGATTTAAATATAACATTGAAATAATATGACATTCATGTTAAACTAAGATGATAAATAAATATCTTTAATGGTAAAATGACTGTTAAAAGAAAAGTACCTACAAATGTCACAATAATAAATATATGGTAGGCCTAATTAACAGTTTGTGAAAAATAATAATAACCAGAGAGTTGTTATTAAATATGAAAAATATTAAATGATTTAAATGAAACTTTGATAATAATATGTGTTAAATGATTATGACACTAATAATAAAATGATTTTTAGGTGAGAATAAGATAGTTTGAGGAGATGTTTTGTAGTAGCTTGTTTCATAATCCATGAATGTTTATATTGAATATTTTAAAATAATAACATGATAAATGAATAAAACTAGAAAGAAGTATGGAGACTTACTCAAATATATTGTTGTTATAACCCATGTATGCTCATAATAAAAATAATGCAATGACTAGGTTCACATAAAATGAAATAGGTGAGATAGGCCTATCTTGTAAAACTTTGTAGAATAAATAGTTAATGCTAAACAATGTTCTAATGACCTGTCAATGTTCATGCTAAAAATGATTTAAATAATAATATGATATGACTCAAGAATATTAAATCATGATGAAGTAAATAAAGTATAATGTAATACTTTGCTTTTATAAGTCTTGTATGTTGACATTGAATATAATCCAAATACACACATTGTGTATACGCTGTTAAAATAATGAAAGGAGAATTTCTTTTACAATACTGTGTTATTGTAACTTGTTTATACTTATATTGAAACGACTAAATGAATATAAAACAAATGATAACAGGAAATTGATGTGATACCAAGCTGATTTAGGGAGATTGTTTAAAATACCCTGTTAATATAACTTGTTTATGTCCATATTTTGAATACAACATTGGTAGAATGTGCCATGTATGTTAGACTGAAATGCATCAAACTTTTAAAAACACTTTGTATTTACAAATTGTTTTGTTTATAATGAAAACTACTCAGACAACAAGATGATATGATTCCAGGATGTATTTAAACTAATGTAATGAAAGGAGATTTTTGAAAGGTATTTTATTGTAATAACTTGTTTCTGTTTATATTGAAAATAATCAGATGAATGATTCCAATGTTGAATATAATGATTGATTTAAAATGAAATAGATAAAATATCTTATAATACCTTGTATGATGACTTGTTCATGCTGACAATGAACATGAATTAAAGATACACAATAGGTGTAGTCTTGTGAAACCTATATGACATAATTCAAAGATGTGTTTGAATAAAATAATGAAAGGAGATTCTTTATAATGTTGTATTATTATTATAATTTGTATATGATGATGTTATTATGACTTTTTCACTTGTCAATGATGCAAGTCAGGAAAGATAAAAGATGATTAAATATGAGTTTGTTTAAAATGTTTTATAAATAATTTTTCAATCAATTTAGTTGCTTATGGAATTGAAAACATTGTAATAATTAGCAGTCAGTAATTAGATTGTGCTATATATATTTTATAATAGAAAAGTAATTAAAGTAATAGGTACAGGTAGAATGACATTGCCATGAAAATAATTGATACTGTGTGGACACATGAGTCAACCTTTGTGTCATCTATCTTTATGTGACTTCCACAACCCACGGGTGTAAAACAGACATAGTTGGTGTTTGATTGTACATTTATTACAATCTTTTTAATCTACAAGACTCTTAGTTTTATGAACCAACCATTATCAGAAAGTAACTCTGGTTTTTCAATACTTTAAATTTAAAACAAAAAACAAGTTCGAACTAGTGTAAAACTTTACACTTGGACCGCATCCAGTGTTATAAAAGTGAGTGACTGTTTTTAAGCTTTTGTCATAATAAGCAATAACTTCTGAAGAAAACCAATACTCTACAAGAACACTTACAATGTTCCAGAACCCTGGCCCATACTTGAACACTATGGTGTTGTAAACGAACTATCCCAAAGTACGTGCAGTGACATCGGACCCCACTGGCGTAGCAACAATCTGGCAATATGTTTCAAACTAATAAATAATAAAAATAAATATTATGCAAATATGTATGGAATAAATAATAGCAATAAATAAATAACAAATCCTAAGTATAAACAATTTATAAATGATGAAATTTTAATAATGAAAAAATGACAATGGTGTTTATTGATAAAATTTTTATATTATTCAATAATATGTGAGATATAAATATCAATTCAAATAATAATTTTATTACTAAAAAGAATTACAATAATTTTTATAATAGATTATAAAGTAACGAATAATAATAACTTGCATCAATGACAAAGAACTATGTAATGCATCTGTTGATTGGTAAACAATGTATAATACAAACTATTTTTGTATTAAAATAGGAGTTGATAACTTATTGTTGTTAATCAATACTTGTATATAATTTGATGATATGTGTACCATGTATTTCAGATAAAGGTATCGTTTTGTTTGATAACTTTGATTAAGGACTGATGAATTTCATTCCAAATAAATAATAAGTATAATCTGATGACTTATTATGTAAATGAGTTGGTAATTAATGATGTACAACTTTAAGAATTAATCATTTGTTGAATAACAAATAATATGTAAAAAGTTTTAAGGGATCTTTGATTTATTGATCAAGGATAAATGTTAAGACTTAACTAGAGATTGATGATATGTATGATAATATAATGACTTATTGATGATTGAAAATGTATTTGAAAAATTGTTTGTGATTAATGGCTGACTTGATAATGTAAAGATTTGTTTTAGAGGTAATGATTTATTTGAGAATGTTGTGGATTGTGTAGTGATTAAGAATTTATTAGAAAAATTAAAGAAGGATAAAAGATTGAAAAAAGATATAGGAACTCAAAGAAGGATTTAAGGGCTGATAATGGATACTTGTATTTAAAGAAGGTTTAATGGGATGATATAGGTTACAGAAATTAAAGACGGGAAATGAATTGAATAAGGTTACAGAATTAAAAGAAGGTTTTAAGGTTTGATAACGGATACTTGTATTTAAAGAAGGTTTTAAGGGTTGAAAATGGATAATTGTACTTAAAGACGGATAAAAGGATTGAAAACAGGTTACAGTATTAAAAGAAGGATTAAGGGGTGAAATAGGATTTTAGTATTTAAAGAAGGGTAAATGGATTGATAACAGGTTATGGAATTTAAAGATGGTTTAAAGGGATGAAAATTTATATGAGGGATTTAGTAGAGTGTTGATAAAACAAATGATTGATGAATTGTTGAGTCAATGAATGATGATCACTACAACAAATGGTGAATTAGATGAAAAGCAGGTATAAAGAGTAGTCAGATGATTCTGATCATGATGCTTGAAAATAATAACTACAAACAAATATATGGATTAATCTAACTTTTGAATAATGAATTAATAATTGCTGAAGTGTATTATATTGATATTGATACATAACCTATGTATTGTGATTGATAGTTTCATGCTACAAATCATTGTTGGTAATTGGAAACTTGTATAATTTTAAATGATGTATAATAGTTAATTAATGATATGGAATTTGTGAAGTACTACTTTGGACTTGTGAAATTTTGATTTGTAAATCATTGTTTTGATTCATGAATATATGTAGATGAATGAATATTTCATTGTTAATTTATAATTGTTGAATCTTAATAACGATTTAAATAATTTGTCAATAAATACTGATCATTTAGTATTTAAAAGGGAATTATAATTTGGTGAATTATTAAACTTAACAAACATGTGTATTTGATTTAAGAATGTATTGATATTTAAGGTATGAATTTCAAAGTGTAATGTATGATTTTTGTTTGACAAATTTTAATTTATGATTGATGAATTTTTAGTTGACAACTTGTAATGATTAAATATATACTAAATTTTGTTAACAATTATATATGATGAAATACTGTTAGAATTCTAATTCATAAATTGTTGAATTTTTAATTAACAATTTTAATTTATTGAAATGTTGTCAAATGACTGTAAATTTTAAATAATTGACTTTTAATTGATAACTTGGTAACTTGTTAAATGGTAATTCATTGATTTGCATAGATAAGGTAAATAATTTTGTTGAATAAGAATGTTCATTTTAGACTCAATTTCTTACATGAAATCTAATATGTAATTTGATAGTGAGTTGTATGATAGCTGATAGTTTCAATTTCTTTTTAGATATAAGCAAATAATGTAAAACTAAAACTTATCTGAGGAACAATCGACAATTTGGTGAATCGTGTTTAAGATCAAGATTTTTTGACTCGCGTTACTCACACATCGCAAAAAATCGGGGGGTACTGTAACGGGTCCACCAAATTGGTAGGGAAATTTAATTAATTTAGATAAATAATAAATAAATTATTATATAGAAGGAAAGAAATATATTTAATCAAAATAAAAAGAAGTTTTAAATCATATTAGAGAATTGTCGTGTGAAAACAACTGTGGGACAGACGAGAGGCTCCAGCAATAAAGCACTGTAAACAAATCCTTTGTTCGACACAGGATGGGTGGGACAAATTCCTAGAACTGCAATCGTAAACATGTAGGAATGCTTCAGGGACAGGAGTGAACAAGTCGAATGGAAAGTTCCACCAGAAGAACACCAGGTCTCTAGCAATTTCAATGTACTAAACAACGTAGACGTCAACTCGTGCCAAGGACCAATCAGAGCAGGGCAAATAGTTTGAGATATTCTCACCGAGAGCGGGAGCAGACGGGGCGAAGCCTCTTGGCTCAATCGGAAATGGATAGAAGTCTTGAACCCAAACTATAATATCCGGTACCAGAAGAATAGTGGGGGATAGGACCATGAGGTTGGACGAAGGAAAGTGAAGCGCGGACTCACTCACTTTTACTCTTACTTCCTAGCATTGAACAGTTCGCCAGGGTTGAGGTCCTCAGGATTTCAACTGATCATTAGTTATGATTAATCAGATATAGACTAACAGTGAAAAGTAATATCTCAATAGATTATCATCTTTTATCATATATGTGTATTAAATAAACAGTAACTAATTAGGTGCAAAAGTAATGGCCTTCAATAGAAGTATCTACTAGAACGTCATTGTATCAGATAAGTTTTAATTAAGTTTTAGAATTTAAATTGTAAAACTCTTTAAATTAATTATTTGAACCCTTGTTATATTCAAAGTATTGAGAAGTAAATCATTCATGAAAATTTTAATAACATGTAATAAAGAATAATGTTGTAAAAGAACTTAGTTTGTTTCATTGCATCATACAGTTTTCACCGAATTATCCATAAGACCCTGAGAACAAAAAATTAAGAGTTATCATGTTATAAAATAAAATAAATCAAATTTCTGCTACTTTTGTTTTTAAGAATCAAATGTTGAATCAATGTGATACGATAACCTCATCAAGGTAGCAAGTCATAAATTTTTAATAAATACTTTGAAACAAAAAAGAAATAAATTGTAGAATTCTGAATTATTGAATATCATTATTTTAATTTAATCAATAAATTAAAATAAATAAAAATAAATAATGTAACAAAGGCATAACGTTAAAGAATGGCGCTAGAACGTGAGGCGTCAAAAGATACAACGTTACACCTCCATGAAAGTCCTTTGATAGGAAATATTTCACTGCTGATAGAACTGGTAATTGATGTGGAATTCACTTTAATGAATTGCCACTCCATGATTCACATTAAAAATATTGACCGTATGTAAAGATGTTTTATTAATGTTATTAACTAATATTCTTTAGTGAAATATTTAATATGAGGTTTTAACATTTGATTTTATATTTTAATGTTTTCTAGTAAATTTTTAATCTGAATTTGTTAGTAATGCAAATGCACTTGTGAATTATTAAAAAAAACGTTATGTTATATAGTGCCATTGTGAATCAATATGAAAGATTCAATGATAAGGAGCAGTATGCATTTACATATGTTTAGTAATCATATCTGCTACAAACTATTAAAGTTACTGTGAATCTTTCGATAATTTCAGAACAACTTGTTGCTTACAAGGTCAGCAATACAAAAGTACAGTATTATCTGTAATAATTGTTATTTTGTGGTTCATATGTTGTTGTGAGTTAGATAACGTAAGTTTCCCTCAACCAGTTTCTCCGTTATCACAATTTAAAATGAAAAACAGTGATTCTTCGTCTATTATCATTAAATGTACATGCCATTACAATCTTAGTAACTATACCAACGTGAGTACAACAATAAAATGCTAAAATTACTAAAGTGACCAAATTGTGACATTATCAATTACTGAGAAATGGTCTACCTTACAGCATACATACAGTATTACATACAGGAAGGTGTAGCCTACTGAATTGTTGAGGTTTTTTCAAATTTACAAAACAACACTCTCGGAACTAAGCGACTGAAAAATAATTTGCAATGTTTCAAATGAACAATTTGGAAGTACCAAAAACCCCCGATCAGAGCAAAATCAGTTTCTGTTCAATTCAATGGATCTCTTCGGAAATCACAAACAGGTTCCAAGCCCCTGCAGCCTTTGCGAATCAATCGACCGAAAACAAACAGAGGAAGTTGAAACAACAACAAAGAAAGAGTGAAAAGAAGAGAGGAGAACAAGTGGTTGCACCGGTCGATGATCCACACCGTCGATGGGGGAGGAACCAGTTTGGCGGGCAACCAGAGGTGAGTCAGGGTGGTGAGTCAGCTGACCTATTTCCACCAGACATTGACCGGCGAGCAAAAAGATCCTTACAAATCCCGCACAATGAACCGATGGGATGGTGCTATTGAAGAGGTAACAACAATAGAAAGTGAGCACACCTGCTTTTTGTACCTGTCTTCTGCCCGCCACGCTTTGATTATCCATTTACTTTCTTGTTAGAAGCCATAAAGTCCCTACCACAATCCCAAATTGGTCAGACACACAATGCCCTGGTACAGGTCTTGTGTAACACTTCGATAGTCATAAACAAAATTGGTAAACTGTATTACTGGGTTGTTGCCTCACTTCGAGGGAATATTTGAACTTGATGTGCAGGTTTATGTTAGATCAGTGAGAAATTCATGTGGAGATCTACCCTAGATTGCAAACGTTTACATTATCTCATTATATACAGATCTTTTTCAACTGAAATCCACCTTGAGTCATGCAACGGTGTCGCAACAAACATACCAATGACTTGCGTCATCACTTTAAAACTTGTCAGGTAAATCAAGACGTCTGTATTCTGAAATTTTGATTTAATAATTCAACATTCTCTACTTAATATTAACAACAATTATTGTATTAAGTTTTCAATATGCTTTGTGTATTTTTTGGAGTAATGCTGGTCATGAAATAACAATTAATTTATTTGTTAATTATTTAATTAATTAACATCATCCCCTCTTAAAAAGGTCTTTTTAAATCAGCAATATTAAAGTCAATGAATTTAATTTCTAAGCCTGGAGATTAGATTTTTTTTCATTTTCTCTTCTGTACATATTAAAATAATAATAACTGATTTACGTATACCGTTTTCATAGCATTATACTAACTCATTATTTTTAGAATTAATTTTTGCAAACATACTGAGTTGTTTCTTACTTACTGTAGGGTAAAATATTTGCCAAATCAAGTTGGCAGTTGTTGATTATGTAAGTTGGCAGTTGAATGTAGTTAAGTCAATGTAGTCAATATCACTGTAGGTGTATGGGTGGATGGGTGGGTCAATATCACTGTATGTGTATGGGTGGGTCAATATCACTGTAGGTGTATGGGTGGGTCAATATCACTGTAGGTGTATGGGTGGGTGGGTCAATATCACTGTATGTGTATTGTGTATCAATATCTCCTGAATGGCAATTACAAAATCTTTTATTAAAGAGTACTTAACTACATTCAACTGCCAACTTACATAATCAACAACTGCCAACTTGATTTGGCAAATATTTTACCCTACAGTAAGTAAGAAACAACTCAGTATGTTGATAGTAGTTGCACAGAATAATTCTGTGGTAGTTGTCTCGTATCTATGACAAATTCATCAATAAGTGATAGTAGTTGTCTCGTATCTATGACAAATTCATCAATAAGTGATAGTAGCTGTCTCGTACCTATGACAAATTCATCAATAAGTGATAGTAGCTGTCTCGTATCTATGACAAATTCATCAATAAGTGACAGTAGTTGTCTCGTATCTATGACAAATTCATCAATAAGTGATAGTAGTTGTCTCGTATCTATGACAAATTCATCAATAATTGATTCCAAATATTTCTTACTTATCTTGTTTTGTTTACTTAGTTGTTAGTATATTTCATACGTTTGTTTTTTTTCTAATCAAGCCTTTGTTTGGTCATTGGTGTCTTTTTTTACAACTGGAAGTCATGTCTCTGTGACTAAACGTTGTAAGCAACTATGCAGTGATTATTATCAATTAAACAACAAATCCTCTACCTTCTTTGCTTGTACCGTAGCAGGAGTAAACAGACCTACTTGTTGTAAAAGAAGATTATATCAATCACCATGAGCCCAATTTTTTATTTTATTTATCCTTACTATTTGTAATATAATTAACAACAGCTTCAAACGTTATGAAGTAGTCTTCAATCGTAACTTTGAAATCCTCTAGACACGAAAAATATTTGTAAAAATCGTGATTTGGTTGGGTTCTTTGAACGGCACTTTGGATACTTCAAAAATGCATAAATAACATAGTTAAATTGAAGCCTCTAGAAAGTGTATAGTAAAACTAAATATTAATAATAAAATACCTTTAACACAGTTCTTCATATTTTTTTGTACGGTGTACATTTTGACTTATATGAAGTAATTTTCAGGTACATGTATGCAAGGTTATTATTATATTATTACATAGCATACTTGTACCTAAAGGTTACTTCATAGAAGTCGAAATATTTCATATTTCATATTTCATCTTTATTCGTTTAAAACAATTACAGATATGTTATAAACACGTCATGACTAATACTAAAAAACTAAAAATAAATTAAAATTGATATAAACTACAGCAAGTCACTTAAATTATAATAACATTTATCAAGAAAATGAGTTTTTATTTTTTTTTTTTAATAATGGTAGCTTTTCCTCTGCCTTGATGTTAAGTGGCAATTTATTATAAATACTA
This sequence comes from Stictocephala bisonia, assembly GCA_035578905.1. Classification (NCBI taxonomy): domain Eukaryota; kingdom Metazoa; phylum Arthropoda; class Insecta; order Hemiptera; family Membracidae; genus Stictocephala; species Stictocephala bisonia. The sequence continues at coordinate 352,309 of JAQJVL010000485.1, forward strand.
ATACAAATATGGTATGGGCCTCTCTCAAACACAGAAGTAGAATGTTCCAAGATAGAAAACATGTTCCTATTTCTAGTTGGGTATTTATGAAAAGTGCCATTTGTAATAAAGTTAATGCTGCCTCACGAAAATACACGCTTCACAACCAATAATACCAGCCAGCGTCAAGATGGCTGATATCCAGTTGCACCGGCGGTCAAAGGAATTTCCACGGGTCAAAACATTCCTCCGTCCGAAAAGTGTCCAGATGCACCGGTGGTCAAAATCTACCCACCTCACTTATCCCCGCTGCAAATTCCTTCGACCGCCGGAGCCGGTGCAATTGGAAGGCCCCTTCCTTCCCCACCCCACTACATTTCTTCAAACATAGTTTATAAGTGTTTAACAATTTCGCAATGGATTATTCTATCAAACACTTGCCGATGTTTCGTGGCACATACTAATGGTAGACCATAGCAGGTTCTAACTAATAAATATGGTAACTATGTATTTAATGTTTAATTTTGTGTTTATCCGTGGCAACACTAACATCTAACCTAACCTAACCTAACCTAACCTAACCTAACCTAACCTAACCTAACCTAACCTAACCTAACCTAACCTAACCTAACCTAACCGACTCATGACTCATGTCATAACAAAGGGTGTGGAATTTGGCACGGTCAGCTTGGGGTTACTGTACTAGGAATCCGGCCTGGTTGGACTTTCCCGGCTCATGTCATAAACAAGGGCCTCTGGTGCAATTGGAACACCCCCCAAAAGGGGCTCCGGTGCAACTGGACACATCAGTTTGGGGCCGATCCCTGACCCCGGTGCAATTGGAAATCTCCCGTCAAGATTCCCAACTCTCCGAATAGTGGACCTGCAGGAATCAGATCTTCTCCTATTACTCATTACTCTCAGACACCATTTCTGGAGAATGAAAACTCTATTAAAGTTTGTCACACTTGAAGGGCCCCAAAATATAATACCATATCGTAAAATTGATTCTGCATGTGAGAAATGTACATCATACAAAAAAAATATGAATAAATGAGTAAAATGTATTTTATTTAATATTTTATTATAAATAACATTTTTTTAAATGAGGTTCGTTAACAATATTTCTCTTTATCTAGTCTTTCCCTAGAGTGAAAAATACTATCTCAGTTAACTTTTGAAGATAGGTTATGTTAATTTTGTGGTCTGCTTTAGACACTATATATGTGTGTTGACAGATTTTGAAGGTATTTTATACATATACATATATACATATATATATATATATATATAAAGAATAAAAAAACAAAACCCTTTACGATCACTCATGGGGGCTTTGGCTTCTTTTGAATCTAAATAAGGTAATCTTATTCCAGTAATATTCATTATGTCATTAACAAGAAAATAACAGTCATAAACTAACTCTTTCCTAAGATATGATTAACAATGCACTATATATTGCCTCAAAGACAACAATACACTAACAATCGATTGTTCCTTCAGTAATGTCACACGTCTACACAATACTTTCAGTCTACAACGTAGCAATTACGTAAACAAATTAAACATAGTTTAAAATATCTTGTAACAATCACTATCGAATGAAAATTTTAGGTGTTACCTACTGTACGAAGCTATCATTTTATCTCACGTAGACATTGTAATAAGTCCTGCATTTATTTGCAAAGGAGGGGTTTTCTGAGAATGTTCAGTTCAAAGACATGCCGCCAGGCACGTACCAGCAGGATTTATTCTGTGTAAACAGTAAAAAAGTGACGGCTTACATACTCATCAGGAAGTATTCTACTGTACTGCTTCTATCTGAACCATAGTTTTCTAGGAAATTTTGTATTTTATCCAGAGTTGTTTCACGGCCACTATTTAGCATTTTTAATTAATTAGATAAAAATTAAATTTTATATGACGTGTGGAAGGATAACATTTAGCAATACTAAAAAACTTAATGACAAAATAAAAAAACGTTTGGTATAGATATTTTAACAGCGAATGTCTAATAAAATATCTATTTCACACCAAAAAAATGTGTTATAACTTTGATTTAATGTAAAATTAATTTTTTATGATCTTACGAGTTCCAAATAAATTTTGGTACTAAATTTTTAAATATTGATAAGTGTAAATCTTTTAAAATAATATAATATATTTAAAGCAATCAAGGCTAAAAATGTCAAATAAAAAATTGTATACTGTATAAAATATCTCCACTTTAAATACAACATCTCTATTGTGACAATTATTGTACAATTGTTTAACAGCGAACACTTGTCTTGAGTTTCCTTTTTTTACAACATTGATAATTAACTTTGAAGCCTACTAAAGTTAACTATTTAATTATGGTGAAAAAATTTCTGCACTATGTAAAATTTAATCACAATAACCAGTAAAATTATTCTTTGAACAAAAAGATTCCGAGAATCGAGCCCAGGGCATTAAGTTACGGTTGGAGTATCGTTTCATTTGGTCACTGCACAAGATGAAAGAAACAGAGGTCACATCCAAAAGTGTGTTTAATTTAGTTAGTGTGTCTAGCAGTTATTTCTCCAGTTTCTATGCGATGGCAGGGCCAACACCTTGTCAGTCCCTCCCTTATTCCTCCCAAATTCTCAAGGGGAAACGTAGTTATTATCAACTTCACTAAAAAGATGTATAAAGATGTACGTTAATTGTAGCCTATTTATGACTGCCACTGAGGTGTTCGCTGCTTCCTTCAAAAAGCGGCCTCTGTATCTTTTTTCTCTGTAACCACTGGACATAGCATACCGTTCTATAATGCGGCGCAGTGCTGTAACCAGCTACTTAGGGACAAAGTGTTGAGGAGATTGTAGGCGATAGGTTCTATGCTCGATTTTCTCACGGCTTCGGCTCAATGGTTGCCATCAACGTGGACACTGCTAGAGACGTCCAATGTTGGATGCTAGTCAAGGTTCAGACGTTGTGTAGAGAAGAGACATGAGTGTCAGATTTATCAGTTAGGTCAAAATCAGACCAGCACTACTAGGTTCGGATGCCATGTAACGCTGTAGGTCTCTTAGTTGCCCTAGCTAGTGGGCTATTAATAAACAGCTCTTTCTGAGGAACAGTCGACAATAGTTAGTAACAATGACTACACAGTTTCATCTACACTCATCGCACTCATTCACCCATATCTTGACGATCGGCCTCTTACTAATGAATATCTCGCAATGAGACATTTAGAAGATATATCACGTCGGGGGCACCCGAGGTGCGACATGGACTACCTGAGGGTCATAATTGGACACTCGAGGTGCGACATGCAGCGAAAGAGAACCTAAAACTAACACTCGAGGTGCGACATGGCGCTTCGGCTAGCAGTGTGGCCGTGTTGGTTAGGTTAGGTTAGGTAAGATTAGGTTAGGTTAGGTCAAAATATTGAAATGGTGTGATTATCCTAGTAACGTAGGTCCTATTTTGTATATAAATAAATAAATAAATAAATATATATATATATATATATATATATATATATATATATATATATATATATATATATATATTTAAGACACAGAGAGAGAGAGCGCGTCTACAACCCCGCAACCCTTCGCCGGGCTACCTGAGGTGGCATGTCGCACCTCGAGTGCCAGTTTTATGGCCCTTTGGGTCGCTGGGACTGTGGCATTAACACAGGTAGTCCACCTCGAGTGCCACCATCACGTCCACCTGAAGTAAGACAATACTACACACCTTGTTAGTGTTAAAAATTAGGATCAGATTAAGTAGAAAACATCCATTGAAATAGTTTGCGTATAATGTACTCGATTGATGTATGCATTGTTACTCTTGCAATCTCGATATTGAGAGGGTACTAATGAATCTTACACAATCACATATTCACATGACAAACTTTACATAGGTTTTGACGACATGATTCCTCCTCAAGGGTCCATTAGCGAAATACACAAACACCCCTCACTGGGGAGTGACCGGTGGCCATTGACTTGCAAATGCTTGTATATGGCAATTACCGATGAGCGTGGGTGGAAGCGGAATTGGCCATACTAATTGTCGACCCATTGTGCGTTCTCAATATTGTTTAATTGAAAATGGTAATAGAGGCGAGAGTGAATCGGTCCGAAATGCTCGCCACTTATCTGGTGGCCTTTGTCACCGCTTGAATATTGAGCAGCTCCGCTTCACCGCCAGTGACGTCATCTGGGCTCTTCCACGTGGAAAAGTGACAAAGGAGATTTGGCGCAAGATTTTCCATGCGGGTAATTGGGGGTTTTAACATTTATAAAGAGCATTTACATGTTTTCCTGATTATTGTAAACAGGGTACCCTTGTTCGTTAGTTTTGTTTTCTTCTTCGATAAGGTGTTGAATAAATAAAGAAGCTGGGTTAAATATTGGAGATACTCAACGAAATAAAGGTTACAAATGTTGGGAGTTGAAGCATAATAATTTGAAGCCTAATACTTCCGAAATAATCACCTAGTGGCGCAGTGATGTAACCCAGCTACTTGGGAACAAATTCTTGAAGAGATTGTAGGTGATAGATTCTATGCATGGTCCTTCTATTATTGACAATATGATCGCTAAATGGTTAACATCGATGTCAACACTACTTGAGAAGTCTGGGGTGTCCATGTTGGATGGCAGTCAATGTTCAGATGTTGTGTAGTGAAGAGAACTTAGTATCAGCCTTATCTGTTAGCTGATACCAACACCATGTGGTTCGGATTCCACGTAAAGCTGTAGGTCAATTACTTGTCCTGGCTATTGAGCTATTAATAAACAGGTCTTTCTGAGGAACAGTCGACCTCGGTTAGTAACAATGACTACACTCGCTCATCTACACTCATCACACTCAATCGCCCATCATATTCGTCCATATCTTGACGATAGGCGAATTACTGATTAATAATGAATTACGCAAGCATTTCTGTTGTGTTTGTGGTGCAGTAAACACACCCATCGTAAATGTCACACTAGATTACACAACAATTACAAGTTCTACAAGTAGTAAAATAATTATAACTTAAAGAATTCAGCGTGAACACAATTGAAACAGTATCAGATTAAATTTTATATTGCTACGCATTTTCCGCCGGGAAACTTCCATTTGGTTGCGCAACAGTTCCCAGTGTTGTGGACCAACGTGGAATTCCGCGACGTTTCGCAACAACGTCAACTGACGTCTACAAGGTCGATGTTCTGAGGCCCACACCTGTGCCGACATGTTAGGGTCAGTGCCTTTACTTCCGGTCCTCCTGCCCGCATCTCCATACTTCCTATTTCTTAGGCACGCGTCACTCCCGGAAACTGGCAGTTCGTGCAAAACACATGCCAAAGGACACCTGTAGGGGTTCGTTATTACACAGTTATAACTGTAACGTGTGTAGAGAACAGCAGGTGTAAAGGGTCAATATACTTGGAGGAAAGAATGGGGCAAGTGTTTGCAAATGTTGGTGTGAAGTTAATAAATTGTAAGATAATACGCTATGGACCCCGCGGCTGGACAACGTTTCGGTCGGGACTGTGTGGTTATGGGCGAGTCTAAACGCCGTTCGATACAGCGTTACCCTACCAGGGTTCGTTAACGAAGTTGTAGCTCCCAATTTCCTCGTGAGTTGTCCGGCTGGTGGTTGACCGGAAGAATTCAGGCGCTATTTTACCATCCCAATCACCACCTTGGGAGTATACCCCCGATATCAAGATATGGAGGCAAGTGGCGTACCACTATAGGCTAAGTCAACCTAAGAAGAGGCAGCCGAGGGTGTAATGACCTAACCATAGGGTTGCCATAAGTTTTCATAGTAAAATACGGACACCAGTATTCTTGGGGTTCTTAGGGGGAGGGGGATCTTGTAAACGTTCTGTTATGAATTTTATGATATGTGATTTGGGTTGTTAAATTGGGGAAATAATATTAACGGCATTGTGATGTTTAATACTAATATAACAACTATATTTTATTTAAGATTTCAGAGTAATACAATACTAACAAACATATTTTGCATGTTTTAAAAAAGTAGTTCATAAACTTTAAGTTAAGTTGGCCGAGCTCAATAAATTTTCATAAATCTCGTTGACAATTTTTAGGCATAACTTGTACTAGTTGTACTGGCTGAAGACTGAAACCAGTCATATTTTTCTGAAGAGATTTAAAGTAAAAAAAGTTGTTTTTAAGGGCTTCAAAAAATGCAATGCATGACGTTTCTGTTAACTTTGAATAACTTGCTCAGAGTAACTTCGATCCTCTCTACTGACATAAGTGAAAGAAATCGTTCAACTGGTGCCGAAGTACTGGGGTAGAGAAAACAAACTCAAACATTCTTTCAAAATGTTCGCACGTATTTTCGGCTAAGTTCAAGAGTTGGCCGTAGAACGATTGGCACACATTTTTGGCCGATTTGGAATTGCACGACTGGCACAGTCATTTGAGGGGATTAAGAAGGGTCAACCTGTAAGTTTCAGAAAGGCACGATTGGCACACACCGCCCGGCCAGGTAGTAGCAGCCAGGTGGCCAGAATGCGGGAAAATGGGAACTTTTTTGCCCCCGCAAATTCCCTGCTGTGGTGCTTATTGAAGTAAGCAAAGTTTAAAATTGCGCAACAAATCTGCAGCTATGCCTTCAACGCTAGCTGGATCCAAATGAACAATTAGCATTATTATGGTGTAACCTAACCTAACCTAACCTAACCTAACCTAACCTAACCTAACATAACCTAACCTAACCTAACCTAACCTAACCTAACCTAACCTAGTGAGGTTTAAATTTAAAAATTTGTTATATCACGGGCAAATGACTGCCACGCAGAGTTGACGGGAATAATAAAATTCCCGTTTTCCCTCGTTCGATGGCGTCTACCTGGTCGAGCGACTGTGCCAATCCTGCCTTTTCCAAGCAGGCGAGTTGACCCTACTTATTCCGCTCTAATGATTGTGCCAATACTGCCATGGGCAGAAGGTCCAAAAATGTGTGCCAGTCGTCCCGTCCCCCAAGAGTTATCTTCTTTTTGAAGGGGATGGAAGTGTGTGATAGTATAATAATAGTGCATAGTATATGAGTCATAATCGGTCATCATACAATACACAACTTCTCACGATTGTCGATTGCCCAAAGTAATAGTAATACATGTTTTATACAATATTAAATATTTAAAATATATTATTAATACTAAAAGAACTAAAAATACTGACATCTAACAGGTATTTCCTTTGTACGGTACGGACACAGAATGTAAAATACAAACAGTCTGTACAAAATACGGACGTGTGGCAACCCTACCCAACCGCCGTCTGTCCACCTGTCGTAAACAATTTAGCCAAGGTTACATGCACACACTAGTTAAAATTTAAACTTTTAATATTTGAAATTGTAATTAAAAATTTGGATTTTCGATTGATTTTTATAGATTTCTTAATACATGTCAGTTGTTGCCAATTCAATTAAACAATACTTTTAAGGGTTTCTGTTAACGAACATTAGGCCCTAAACAAATGACGATATGCCTTAAACAGTTAAAATTATCCAATTAATTTAGAAAAACTAACTTGTATTAAAAAATATAACCCATTCATAACATTAGTTTTTTATTACAATGTCAAGTACTAAAAGCTCAAATATTAATTATTATGTTCATTCAATCTTAACTAATTTGTTTACGACAGGTGGACAGACGACGGTCAGTCAGGTCACCTGCCTCTTCATAGGTTGACAGCCTATAAGCCGTGGCCGACCTTCTTTATTTAAAACATAACAGGGAGTAAAATCACCAAGCTAACAACGTTTTTTTCTCAACGTTTGAGTAATTACAAAGTATACTACAGAACACTATTTCCGGGAAAAGGACGTAAGAAGATGTACTTAATCAATATAAGACTAACCTAATTAATTTGATCTATAAGGAGGATAAAATGATTTATGTGAACACGAGGTAAGTCAGAATGATTGTATTAACAAATTTTTTAAAGTATGAAAGTAAATATAACAAATTATTCACTCCTTTAACAATAATAGAATGATGTATTGCATACCGTAACAGTCATAGACCTGAAAATAAAATAATAGAATGGGGTAAGAGTTTAGTTCCAAGAATAGTAACTGAAGGCTCTGCACCGTGCGAGGTTATTACGTGAGGTTAACACAATGGGAATACCTTGAGAGGGACGTTACTTGTATCGGATGTTTGGTCAGTTCTATTAACAAGGATGTACCTTATCACTGATAAGGTATTAGGAACCGACCTGTTTGTACTGATCAATTGTAGATAATATCTCTTTTGGTGTTCCCAAAAATGTGGGTTTTTGGAATTACCGTTTCCGGAGATAGATAGAGCTCCACGATGGATAAATAATATATTATTTTCCTCATAAGTGTCAAGGATCGAAATTGTAAAAGACAAACATTGTAAAAATAAAATGATTTTTAACCAACAATTAACTCGCTCTAAAAATTAAGAGAGACTGATTAGCGATATTGGGCCGGTCTAAATTACCTAACGCTAAAATCGGGCTTTTCAGACCCCCCTCTCCTCTTGTAACGGTCTTGTAACGATAATATCTAACCCCCTCAAAAATTACGTAACGCTGTCACCAACCCCCCAACAATTTTTGTCATCTATTTTCACGCATACTACGATTTATGATAGTCATTGTTTTGATTTTGTTTAGTTTGTTTTCTAATGGGGAGAATAAAGAACATTGAACATCTTTCAATCAAAAAAAACACACAACTGTAAATTACCGTTTAGAAAATGTATTAAATAATCCATTCAAAAATTTGTGTGGATAAACTTAAACAAAACTTGTGTTTTAATTGAGCGTAACAAATTGTGTTTCTAACAAAAATAACCGAAGGATACGGAAGTCAAAATCAGTCAATGCAGTCCGTTATTACGACGACCATAGGCCACCTCTTGCGTGCTATAGGGCAACGGGCTAGCGCTTTTTTGCGTGAGTATCTTTTTGCAACCACCCGTTTTTCCTCGATGACAGGTTTTACTAGATAATCAGTGCCGAAACAACAATCATACAAGTGGTCGGTTACACTTGCACAATGAGAGTCTCTGAAGGCATATTTGGACTACTGATATTACAGGGATTAGCCTGACGTCACGGATCAGCTGATTGCTCGGCGTGGGAACACCTGTGAGTTCCACTGAGAAATAAACACTCGTTTTGTCAGTCCACAGAGACTCATGTGTTACATATGTTACTTACGTGCAACCTTTCTTATGTGTGCATAAATGTTTGGGAATTTGTTTTGGTAATTACATAATATTAATCCATTTTCATCTAGAGCGAGAAATTATAAAGAAATGCGAGTTGGAATGAAACTTCGTTCACTGGAAAGCTAACATTCATTATATAGGTTAGACAACAAGCTAAATTTGCTTGAGCAAGTCAAATTTTAGCATTTGTTAGTGACGTAGGATTATAATCCGTCTATTTTAAAGAAGTTCTTTTCGTGTTTTGAGATGATGAGTTGAAAGTTTATCAATAATAAGTGAGTGATGAAGCCAAGTCTTAAAACCCTCTTAAAAACTAGGACCATTGCTTCGTATCCACATGTAAATAGTGGAACAATATCTGATTCTCAGTATTTTATTTATATGTTTTAAAAGAACCTTAATTCATTTTCTAATATGATAATGCTTAACCGAAGATTAAAATAAATGACATCTCAAATATTTCTGATTAACCGTACATTTTTCGTATATAATAACCCTACAAGAGAGATTTCTAAAAATCTTTAAATTTTAATCTTAAATGAACGTTGAAAATGTATCCGTATTTTTTTGATCTTACAATTTACAAAATTTGTAATAAACTTTTAAAATACATGTTAGTTTGATTATAAAATATATAAATGTGTCACTTATGCTTGCTAACATCACATTTACAATAAAGAGAATGTTCATTATCATGAGAGGTAGATCTCCCCTTGATGGTCATTATCTGCGAGCACAATGCCGGATAGGTCAGTGCCCGATTGAAGGGGGGGGGGGGGTGATAAAAAACCACATTGTGAGATAGCTGGGAATCATTGTTATCACAGAGCTAATATAATAAGCGCACACTACGTGTTCCGGATCCCATATGAAGAACTTGTCTTTCAGCTTTCCTCAAATATTGAGAGTCGTTTTGAATATAAACTATTTTAGTGAAGTTGGTAGTTGTAATACACTAAGTAATTAACTTGCAATAAAATACCGATAAATTAGGTATTCTGCAGAACATTCCCAGAACACTTTATTTGTTGCTATTTTATTGAAAATTAATTACTTATTAATAGTGTACAATCTACGCTTAGTTCAATTATATAAAAACAAATAGAATAATTACAGTATGTTAATTTCTTAGTTTTTTTTATAAGAAAACAGTCGTATTTTTAAAAATGTTTATCTTCATTCTAGGTGAGAAATCTATAGGCAAAGTCTACAGCGTTCCTTTGTACTCAGCTCTTTCACAGCGAAGAAATAAGCAGAGTTCGTTTTTCTTATATATATATATATATATATATATATATATATATATATATATATATATATATATATATAAGAGGTTATAAATAGGTTTTAACTAATTTACATCTTTATACGTATGTAGTAAAAACTGCAATGCTTATTCTTGAAGATTTGGGGATATATTGAAAGGAGGCACTGAACAGGTGCTGGCCCTGCTGTCCACATGCTAAATTGGAGAAATAACTACACGACACACATTTAGCGCACTATTGGATGTGACCTCTGCTTTATTCTTCTCTGTGTCACCTTCTCAGTCGCCAAAGTGTCCATTTTATTCCGAATGACGTTATATTATGATGAAGTCATTTGTACATGTTTTTATTCTTAAAATCAGCTGTTTAGGTAATTCGTAGACAAACATTGTTAACAGTTCAAATGTAGGGGTAGTGAAACATGTCCGTAGGAGACACGGCTTGTATTAGTCAAATACTTATACAAGCTGAATTCGAAAAACAGCCCTATTTTTAACTATATGATTTATGTGTATTGTTGGATTGAATTGAGGGAAAACATGTCCAAACGCATCGTTAGTACGAACAAGGAAAACGTATTCTTGTCATTAATTGGAAGTAAGAAAAGGAATGTCCTTCCTAAAAACAAGAGAAAATTGTATAAATATGGCGGATTGACCTCGAAGTGTAGTTTAAAATAAACGAGGCTCCCAAGAGCCAAGCGTTAACAATAAATAAATAAATAAATAAATATATATATATATATATTTATTTATTTATGGATATATATATATCCAACAAACCATCTAGCAAGAGGTTGTTCTGGTGGACTATGTCCTATGATCTGTCTCATCCTTAGGACTTTCTTCCTCTCAAATGACCCATTGTCTGGAACACTTTCTTCCTCGATCTGTCGGCTCGTGCGACGCGTCACGACGTGGACAAAGAAGTCCTGTCGTCTCCCCTGACACTGCCTGTCTGTTCCTGTCTACACAATGCAATTTACACCGATCGTGGATGTAAACAGCTTCTACCAAACTTTTGGTTACTATGCACCCCCACCTCCCCCCCACGGATAATCAGATGATAAAGTTCTCGGGGAGAGTCAGTTATAGTGTGATCAATCGGGATGTCTATAGACAGTAATATTTTAATTGTAATGTAAATTACACGGATATTATCTTTTTTTTATTAAGGAAGTTTATCTTTGTTATGGTTGCTCGATATAAGTTATAAGTATGCCAAATAGGTTCGGGTGAGTTAAAACCTGCGGTCAACAATGACCAAGAGTTCAGTGAGTGGGTTACACACGCACGGCTACATGATTATGACTGACACGTCCGTAAACAACCATGAGGAGATTTCAACAGGGCCCTTCAAGCTCCCGATGACCGGAGCGCCTTCCAATTGTTGGAATAAGATAACCAATTGCTTGCTTCTAACCAAGATAGGGATACAACAGAACCCTTCTTGAAGCTCTATCAACGGAAAGCCCCCCCTAGTTTTTGGATTTAGCCCTGCATGCTTCTAATCATAAGGGGAGTTCAAAAGAACCCTTTAAGATCTCTATAAACGGAGCGGGGGGGGGGGGGGTCAGCCTTACATTCCTCAATCACGGGGAATTCAACAGAACCCTTCTTCAAACCCTCTATCAACGGAACTCCACCCAGCTTTTTTGGGTTCAGCCCTGCACGCTTCTAACTATGACGAAGATGGTGGACACCCACAAATTTAGCCATATGTTTTGCTGCAGACAATGTAGAGTTGGTTCGGCTCCTCGCCTACCAATATACAACTTCACAATGCTTTATCAAAGGTCACCATAAATCTTGTGTGGAAATGTTCTGACGTTTATGACAGTTTTGCTTACTCTTGATCAACGTTTATGAGACCCTGGCTCTCCTGCTGTGTCTGTTATTTTTAGACTAGTCTACTTTTAGTGTCAGTAATGTTGGTTTTTATTACGTAATTTGTCATCACTGGTCAACGAGTGTGTAACAAGCTAATTAATATAATTATGTTTTACTACAACTGTCCGTTCTTCCAAAGGGAAGACAGTTTTTATCTTATAAAGTTATGCTCATAATAATGTAAAGTTTGTAAAGTTTGAAGTTATAGGCTACGATACTAGTAAAAGTTGTGGGCTTTTATTACTATTGAAGTAAGAAGTATTTTTAGAATTTGTTTAGTATTAAACTAATAAACTATTAACAAATTGTATGTATTTTTTAATTTATAGATATGATTTACTGGTTGTTATAAATTGTGTGTTGAAAACATTTTTGAATCTAGCCCAATTAGGGAACCTTCCACTCACGTTCCCAAATAACTGAACAGTTAAATTATAACACTGGCCCCCCATGTACTACGTAACAAACAGGGACCTAAGTTGGTGAGCTGACAGTAATTATAGAATGGCCATGTTACTACGATACAACAGCGAACTGTGGTCTGTCGACACAACTTAGAACACTGGCCATGTACTAGAACAAGAGGCGTGTTGGTCTGACGAACAGGTAATTGATACACTCAGGCATGATATGTACAAAATGATGTTTTCCTCTTAGCTTACTGAACATTTTTTACAATGGCCATGTACATTGAACTTGTATACCCTAGGAGACTGTTGTTTTTTGAAGTTTAAATTTCACTCTAATATACAACAGAGACATAGTCTGTATATGGAACAGTTAAATTTACACTTGTGCTCCCAGTACATACAGATACAAAGAACTTTTCTTGGTTATGAATTTTTAACACTGAGTATACGTTACAACATGAGGGGTGGTCTTGTTGTGCATTAATTATAACACTGGCCGCCCCATTACGACAACAGGACGTGGTCGCGTCCTTTTTAACATTGAAATATAATGCCCCAGAACTGTAACAACAGACGTTTGTTCTTGTTCGACAGTAATATAACACTGGCCCATACATGCAACAAACAGGAGGACGGGGCGTATAGAATCAGTAAATAAACCTGCCCCCATAGCACGCATTAAAACAGGAGGACGATGGTCTGTTACTTTTAAGCATAAAATAACTAGGCCCCCATTACAAATGTAACCACAGAGGACGGTTTGGTCGTTACTGAAGTTAAAATTACTGACCCCAAGACGATACAACAGAATGGTTGTCTTGCTACTAACATAAATTTAAACGGCCCAATGACTAGTATACAACAGAACCTTTGCTTACTGACGTTAAATTAAACATTGGCCATAGTACTCTCATCAAACAGGGACTGTGTCTGTACTGACAAATTACTGCCCCATGGACTACTGTAACAAACAGGAACGTGTTGGCTTTACTGAACTAATTACCAAGCCCATGTACTACTTATCAAACAGGAGGACTGTTAAATTGTTACTGAACGTATAACTAAAATTTCAAAATCCGAACTGCGGAGATAACTGTAACAAAAGGGCGTTGGTTTGTTACTGAACAGAAATCAACAACTTCCAGTATATGTAACAACAAGGCCTGATCTTGTTGCTAAGTAAAGGGGTTTAACCCGAAATGTATACTAGGATTTGTTTGTTATGACACTTAGTTAGCCAAAATAATCCTAATCCAATGCCGTCACAGTTTGTTTATACTGTGAATTATAGAGACCGGGGATAATCTATTTTCCAACATAAGCACCAGTAAAGTGGTTTGACTAATAAAGCAAAACGGAGCAGAATTAGCATCCTTACTTCTGTCAAGAAACGCGGAGCATTGATAACAATATGTTACATTAAATCAACGCAACATAGGGCAATAGTTCCCTCCTTATGATTATTTTTTCCCAGGAAAATACATAAAAACTGCGAACATTATAATGAATACCTTGCTCGTTTCTAATAAATACACGTTAATGAAATACTACAGTGAAGTTATCACAAATTGGTTTGTCGAACATCTACATTAATCCAGTTGCCAAAAAAGACATAGCTTACATATTGTAGTAGTTAAACGTTATGGTCATTGTGTCCCGAACATTAATTTGATAATCAATTTGTCGTACTAATAAATCATAGTTTATGAATATGTGCAGTAGTGTAACAGGCTAGTTCGACAATATTAACCGTTTGTGTACTAATAAAACCTTTAAATAAATATCGTACAGTAAGTGAAAAAGTTGGTTGATGGCAACCTTGAAGACTTGTAATCAGTGTGTACAAAATCAGATTAATGAAAAGCAGTAATGAAACAAGATTGGCCTTGTGTCGGAACATTAATTACAGTTTGTCGTACTTAAAAACACTGCTTTTCAATGAATAAATGTACAGTTATGGACACAATTTGCTTTGATCAACATTAACTTAATCCAGTTTTGCGTCAAAGTAAACCAGAACGCAGTCAGGTAAACACCGCTTGTAAAGGCCTCTAATATTTCTCCAATTCCGAATTTGAGTGAACTTCAGAGGAAAAAAAGTGTTCGGGCCGGTTCAGCTCAAATAATAACAAGCAGCCCGTATAAAAAACTACTAGAGACTGATATAGAAAAGAAAATTAAAAAAACTAAAAAAGGAGATAAAAAGAAAGAACTCAAAAGATTTAAACAAGAAGTGAAGAAAACTAAGCTAACTAAGAAAGTAACGGCAGCTAGAAAGTTGATTTTAAGCTCATCTGAGGAAGAAGATGGCGATTTCCTTTACGCAGACGACTCATGTGAAGACGACTTGATTTCAGATGAAGACAACGATGCTGAGTGCATCTACTGTACAGGAAGATACTCAGACGACCACAATGGCGAGGACTGGGTGCGCTGCGAATCATGTATGTTATGGTCCCACACATCATGTGCCGATCTGGGAGCTTCAGCTTTGTTTGTGATTTTTGTGCGAAGAAAAAGGGCAAACATTTCAAGAAAAAGTAGCTCAGTTTTAAATGTTTAAGTTGATGAAATTTTGTTTAAGTTATACTCTGAAAACTTAAAAATGATGTTCTTTTCACTTACATTTTAATATTGTATCGTTAAGTAGTAATAAACCAACTTTAAAGCAATTAATTGTTTTTTTTTTACTTTTCCCATATAACTCAATGTATTTTTAGTGGCTCCCCAAATTAGGCATACATGTTCCTAAATTGGGGGTTTTGCACCCTTTTGGTTTAAAATAAATAATTAAAAAAATATGAATTATTTTTGTCTGAAAGTGATGTACAAAGTATACAAAGAGTTACTTTATCGGTACAGTGTGCCAAAACTGTCAAACAAGCATTTACATAAAAGTTATGGTGGTCAAAAAAAAACCTCCCCAAATTAGGCGCTATTACTCTACTGTATACAAACAGGAGGACGTGGTTGGTCTTGTTACTGAACAGTTAAATTATAACACTAGCCCCCTTGTACTACTGTATACAAACAGGAGGACGTGGTTGGTCTTGTTACTGAACAGTTAAATTATAACACTGGCCCCCTTGTACTACTGTATACAAACAGGAGGACGTGGTTGGTCTTGTTACTGAACAGTTAAATTATAACACTGGCCCCCTTGTACTACTGTATACAAACAGGAGGACGTGGTTGGTCTTGTTACTGAACAGTTAAATTATAACACTGGCCCCCCATGTACTACTGTATACAAACAGGAGGACGTGGTTGGTCTTGTTACTGAACAGTTAAATTATAACACTGGCCCCCCATGTACTACTGTATACAAACAGGAGGACGTGGTTGGTCTTGTTACTGAACAGTTAAATTATAACACTGGCCCCCTTGTACTACTGTATACAAACAGGAGGACGTGGTTGGTCTTGTTACTGAACAGTTAAATTATAACACTGGCCCCCTTGTACTACTGTATACAAACAGGAGGACGTGGTTGGTCTTGTTACTGAACAGTTAAATTATAACACTGGCCCCCTTGTACTACTGTATACAAACAGGAGGACGTGGTTGGTCTTGTTACTGAACAGTTAAATTATAACACTGGCCCCCTTGTACTACTGTATACAAACAGGAGGACGTGGTTGGTCTTGTTACTGAACAGTTAAATTATAACACTGGCCCCCCATGTACTACTGTATACAAACAGGAGGACGTGGTTGGTCTTGTTACTGAACAGTTAAATTATAACACTGGCCCCCTTGTACTACTGTATACAAACAGGAGGACGTGGTTGGTCTTGTTACTGAACAGTTAAATTATAACACTGGCCCCCCATGTACTACTGTATACAAACAGGAGGACGTGGTTGGTGTTGTTACTGAACAGTTAAATTATAACACTGGCCCCCTTGTACTACTGTATACAAACAGGAGGACGTGGTTGGTCTTGTTACTGAACAGTTAAATTATAACACTGGCCCCCCATGTACTACTGTATACAAACAGGAGGACGGGGTTGGTCTTGTTACTGAACAGTTAAATTATAACACTGGCCCCCTTGTACTACTGTATACAAACAGGAGGACGTGGTTGGTCTTGTTACTGAACAGTAAATAGGCCGATGTTAACCTATTTGTTGACCTAAAAGGGCGGAAGTGGCACATGGTTTGTTTACTACATAGTATAAGACAAAATTAACTAGAAGTCATGTCGGGGTAGGGGGTGTCATAATTTATTACGGAAAATATACACCATCGACTGTAATTAAGAAATAAACAACAATCAATGGAGCTGTTCGTAATTTAGGCCTCGGATGGCAATAAAATACGTATCTTATTCAACAGGACACGTCAAGGCCACATTTAAAAATGTAATCATAAAAAGCATATATATTGTAATTTAAATAAACCTATTTAAAAAAGGAGCTAAATTGGGTTTTCACGCAAGCTGTAGGATTTTATTATTTTTGCTATCATGAAGACTTTAAACTCTTTTAAAAATCGTGTCTTAGGAACATTATACTTTAATCCAGTTTTTCGTACTAATAATACATAGTTTAATGAAATACGTACAGTAAGTGTAAACAAGTTTGGCTTGTGTCAGAATATTATACTTTAATCCAGTTTGTCGTACTAATAAATACATAGTTTGATGAAATATGTACAGTAAGTGTAAACAAGTTTGGCTTGTGTCGGAACATTATATTTTAATCCAGTTTGTCGTACTAATAAATACATAGTTTAATGAAATATGTACAGTAAGTGTAAACAAATTTGTCTTGTGTCGGAACGTTATACTTTAATCCAGTTTGTCGCACTAATAAATACATAGTTTAATGAAATATGTACAGTAAGTGTAAACAAGTTTGGCTTGTGTCGGAACGTTATACTTTAATCCAGTTTTTCGTACTAATAAATACATAGTTTAATGAAATATGTACAGTAAGTGTAATCAAGTTTGGCTTGTGTCGGAACATTATACTTTAATCCAGTTTGTCATACTAATAAATACATAGTTTAATGAAATATGTACAGTAAGTGTAAACAAGTTTGGCTTGTGTCGGAACATTATATTTTAATCCAGTTTGTCGTACTAATAAATACATAGTTTAATGAAATATGTACAGTAAGTGTATACAAGTTTGGCTTGTGTCGGAACATTATACTTTAATCCAGTTTGTCGTACTAATAAATACATAGTTTAATGAAATATGTACAGTAAGTGTATACAAGTTTGGCTTGTGTCGGAACATTATACTTTAATCCAGTTTGTCGTACTAATAAATACATAGTTTAATGAAATATGTACAGTAAGTGTATACAAGTTTGGCATGTGTCGGAACATTGTATTATAAAACCGTGGAAGGTTTTTTTTCTAAGGAGATGCCGATTTTCTTCTTTAAATTACTTTGCCCATTCCCCATAGGCAATTGACATAAGTGGGAAACTTATTCAGACTGAGTAAGGTGAGAACTAGAACAGTACAAGGTGAACCTAACTGATAAAAACTACCCTTTCAGGCCAGAAATTGAACCTCTATCAAACAATGTCTGGTTTTAATGAGTTTTATTTAGGTTTATTATTTGTAATAACCTCTGATCCTCACCAATACTTCCATTGGTAATAACTGGTGAAGAGAGAACACACTAGGTCCCTTTGCCACGTATGTTATTTATACGTCGCTATCAGTTACTAGGTCCATTTGCCACGTATGTTATTTATACTTCGCTATCAGTTACTAGGTCCCTTTGCCACGTATGTTATTTATACGTCGCTATCAGTTACTAGGTCCCTTTGCCACGTATGTTATTTATACGTCGCTATCAGTTACTAGGTCCCTTTGCCACGTATGTTATTTATACTTCGCTATCAGTTACTAGGTCCCTTTGCCACGTATGTTATTTATACGTCGCTATCAGTTACTAGGTCCCTTTGCCACGTATGTTATTTATACTTCGCTATCAGTTACTAGGTCCCTTTGCCACGTATGTTATTTATACGTCGCTATCAGTTACTAGGTCCCTTTGCCACGTATGTTATTTATACGTCGCTATCAGTTACTAGGTCCCTTTGCCACGTATGTTATTTATACTTCGCTATCAGTTACTAGGTCCCTTTGCCACGTATGTTATTTATACTTCGCTATCAGTTACTAGGTCCCTTTGCCACGTATGTTATTTATACTTCGCTATCAGTTACTAGGTCCCTTTGCCACGTATGTTATTTATACGTCGCTATCAGTTACTAGGTCCCTTTGCCACGTATGTTATTTATACTTCGCTATCAGTTACTAGGTCCCTTTGCCACGTATGTTATTTATACGTCGCTATCAGTTACTAGGTCCCTTTGCCACGTATGTTATTTATACGTCGCTATCAGTTACTAGGTCCCTTTGCCACGTATGTTATTTATACTTCGCTATCAGTTACTAGGTCCCTTTGCCACGTATGTTATTTATACGTCGCTATCAGTTACTAGGTCCCTTTGCCACGTATGTTATTTATACGTCGCTATCAGTTACTAGGTCCCTTTGCCACGTATGTTATTTATACGTCGCTATTAGTTACTAGGTCCCTTTGCCACGTATATTATTTATACGTCGCTATCAGTTACTAGGTCCCTTTGCCACGTATATTATTTATACGTCGCTATCAGTTACTAGGTCCCTTTGCCACTTATATTATTTATACGTCGCTATCAGTTACTAGGTCCCTTTGCCACTACGGCTACTAGGTCCCTTTGCCACGTATGTTATTTATACGTCGCTATCAGTTACTAGGTCCCTTTGCCACGTATGTTATTTATACTTCGCTATCAGTTACTAGGTCCCTTTGCCACGTATGTTATTTATACGTCGCTATCAGTTACTAGGTCCCTTTGCCACTTATGTTATTTATACTTCGCTATCAGTTACTAGGTCCCTTTGCCACTTATGTTATTTATAATTCGCTATCAGTTAATTCAATGAGCCTACGACTCAAACAAAAGTGAGTTTACCTTTGTATGCAAAGGATACGGTCTCTCAATTGGACATCTCTCACCACTAAAAGAAACGATTCTTTACTCTTTCAATGTATGTACAATTGTAATTTATCTTTAATGATTTTATTTGGATGGCTATAAATTCCTATATACACAATGCTAGAAATAGTTTTCCTAAATTTCTTAATTGCTTGACTTACAATGTTTTTTTCTTTTAAGTGAGGCATAACAATAATGCAATGAACAAACAATATGAAGACGAAGAACGCGCCTTGTCGCACCCACAACCAGTTCCTACACCTGGTCTACACAACTCAATGGACACCTATTTACCTCTGAGATAATCAATTCCCCCTTCACCCGACCAGACTGCCGACAGTACTTGGCATTAATCTCCTCATTGTAGACGGCATCGGTCAGCGAGGGCGAGAGGACTCAAAGCAGCTACAACTTGTGAGTGGAGTAGGGGAGCGCCCTCTGTAGGAATCGCAGATCCCATCCCTCTATTGGTAACAATATATGTACAGCGAGAGGTCTGCCCACCTGTATCCCACCCTACCCACCACCTCACCACCCCTGTGTATTATTAGGAAAGCATTGTACGGGAAAATATCAGTATTAGAGGGGAGATTATTGGTTTTAGTTTTGGACTAGTGTGGGGTAATTTCTATAGCCAGTCCCGGGGGAGGGACCTTTTGAAAGAAGTCACGCACTCCGTGCACCTGTTTGGGGCGGCGAAAAACTGCTGCCGAGGGTCGCCCTAAATCAGTGTAAATAAAACGGTCCCTTCAGACTCTATCGTTCAACCCATTGAACACCCTTAGTTCTACTCCCCCTTCCCTCTACCAGATAGTAAGTGTCGTTAACTTCGCACTGAGAATGATGTTCTATGCAAATTCGATGTTTATGGCGAGTTTGTCATTCCTAGCCGTTACGGACGATCTACAGGTCTAACTTGAAGAGCCTTTAATGGCTAGTTGTACCAACACCATCTTCTCTACACCTACGTTTTAAGGTTCAGTCAGAACACATTTGAAAAGAGTAAAAACTTGCTTATTTAACTTTAAGAGTCTGTAGAGGTCGTTGCCATATTGGATTTACATCTCATAAAAGCAGTGTTAAAAAAGGTACAACAAAGTGACAGCGATTTGTTGGAAAATTATATTTTTTCATCGTTTGATAGAGCGTAAAAGTTACAGTTAGATCCAATTTTAAATTTAAAAAAATTTCAGTAGAGATCGATAGATAATAGTTGGATATTTCCAATGCTTCAACTGTTTTAAAAGGAACAAATACAACGTTTCGACAGGTATAACGAACTTCTGTCGTCTTCAGGTGTTACTCACTAGCGTGCATCAACAATTAGTTTTTTTCCCTTTTTTCCTTAACCCGTTCTAATTGAAGAAGACTAAACGCTTATAGACTACGGTTGACTCTTCGCTGAAAACTATCACACATAACGCAATTATAATAAAGTATAAAACACAGTACGAAATAAAAAATATGAAAATGTTTAAATAAACACAGAGAAGGTTTTTAAATAGAAAAAACTCGGCCCTGCGGGCCTCGCCAGGGGGCAAGCCCCCTGGACCCCCGGATCTTTTTGCTTAGAGCCTACGGCTAAAATTCAAGAAACATGGAACATGCTTTAGCTGCGCTTTTTCTGTTTGCTGGCTCCTTTTTAATAATTTCTGCAAATGTATTTCTCCGAAAACAACGAATTTTAGATTTCATGTAAGGAATTACAAAACAAATTCGGTCACATACATCGCAAATATGGCCTAGTGGATTTTGTCGGAAACGAAGGTCAAATTCGTGGTCAGCTAAGGCGTAGTTAGTTTTCAATAATTTGTTAGGTACATTGTTATCTTCATCGGATTCGAGAGGTCTTTTCAGAGCCAGTTTCTTTAGTTTTAGACGTTGGCGGTACTCTTTCATCCGTTCAGCAGCGGTTTTGGCAGCAGTTTTGATCGGTTTACACTCACCATTTTCGTTGGGTAGTGATTTTTCGGCAGCTTTACGCGCTTTATATTCCTTTTGACGTTGAGCACCAGTTTTGGGTTTCTTTGGTTCAGTTATTATTTCGGAGGTTGCGTTTCCGAATCCAGATGTAGATCTATCAGTAGAATGGCGAGTACATACACCTGACGATGTCGAAGGAGGGCAATCTGATCCAGGACACAACATCACCGGTGGACGGCTGGAGGTAGACTGATATGTAAATGAGGACTGGATTCTCTAATTAGGACTTAATTTTGTATATTTTTAACAAGAGTTGTCATGGAAACTAAAGATGTACTTTGATCAACGCTTGCAAATAAAATCATTATTGAAGTCAACACTGATATGTCATTGTGTTTTCATGGTTACGCGTCACCCTCCCGCGTAACGTTTTCAGACAGTTAGGTCAAGACTAAAGCATGTTCCATGCTAAAATATTCAACTTATCCAACCAGGGTACCTCACACCACTACTCTGATCAGATGCACTCGCCACGGACGTCAAAGAACCTATTTATTAGTGATAAAATAAAAATAATGAGTTTTAGTTTCTTAATTTATGTTTTTATATAAACAAATTACCAATAAACATTTTAAAAGTGGGCCCAGTATTATTCATGGTTCGCTCTTTCAAACGACGTACAAATTATAATTGTCTGATAAATCGCTAAGCAACGGAGCTGTATCACATTTTACATTGCTCTTAAAATTACTTGTATGGGAATTATTTCGCACTTGCTTGGGAATTAAAGATCGAGGTATTAAAGGTTTTGTTTTTGAATGAGTCACTTTTTAACCTTTCTAAATAAAAATCTGTATGAAAGTTAAATGGTGAACACTCGTTTATTAACATTATATGATGATTATATTAAAAAAAACATGTTCAACTACCGGCATATAAGTTTAACATGTGTAATTTGGAAATAAATCTAAACTATCATGAATATATATATATATATATATTTCTAAATAAAATTTTTTAGTTTTTTTAAGTTTACTGTAAACCAAACTAGTATATTATTAATTTCTCTATTTATTTATTAAATCTGATCAAGAATTACGTTTCTGTGGAATCACTTTTAATAAGAATGATAATCTTATATTAGATTTAGCTCATTCCATATGACATTATTTTGTTAGGAAAGGTGCAGTGGATGTTTAAACTTCATGAATAGTAAATCTAATTTAAAATTATAAATAACCAGGAATTAATATTGACAATGAGGTTAACAAAGCGAATGAATTTTAACAAGTATAGGCCGATCATAAAACCTCTCAAACACCAATAAAATACCAAGCAACAATTAAACCCCGGTATTGTCCGCTTCAGGCGTTTAAAAAAACCCGTAAAAGACAAGAACGCAAAAATTGGCTGCCTAGTTAATAACAGTAAATCACCCCATTAGCATAATAATAAAAGACCAATTACATTTTTATTTCGTCTCGAGGACATTAAAGTAATCCTTGGAAGGGGGATGATGCCGTAAACCAGTCAGTTGCAGCTTCCATCAGTAGATCTCGGTGAAGCCTATTATTTTTATAGGAATAAATCAGCGAGGCCGAGTTAAAATATTTCTCGATATCCATTTTTTCATATCTGGTCGTAAATTCTGTGAGGTAGGGAGGCTTGCTGTTAGCGTTTGCCATATAAAACAACCCTTCTCACGAGGAAGCGGCCCCTGCTTATAAAAACCGAACAAATTACCTTCTCAGGAACGGAAGGGATGGGGAACGAATGAAACCTATAAAGCTCTTTATTTCTTCTTTTTTATTAACAATCGCCGGATTGAAGTCTAGACATTTGCATCGGCATGCGACGAGTAGCCTAATCCACGCACCGCTCGCGAATTTCCATCCATTGTTAGACTCAGCTAAATTGCGCCTAAGAAAAGAAGAAGCTGAGCGTCTTTTCAATTCTCCGAAAATAAGTCCTTCACCCCTTGAACAAGTGAGGATTTAGGATCATGCTAATTTAAACAAATCCACTGAGGTTGAATGCGTTGAATTTCCATTGGTGGGTGATTTAGAGAAGAGAACATCGGACAAGAGACAATTTTATTTGATTAGGTGAATGTGAGACATGGGTTTCAACAAAACAACATTTGCACTAGAATTACTTATTTTAATGGCCTAATTTATATAAGGCCATGCTTTTCCAGCTGCATGTTAGGCTTGATATGAAATATGATCAGTATGAATTGAGTTATTTGGTTTGTAGCCAACGCAAGTAATGAACTGAAAAAATCTTATTGTTTTCTAGATAAGTATTTAGATTTGTATCACCCATAATGTTATCACCAATAATATCTTCTTTATCTCGACATGAATTTAATAATAACATTTCTCCAAAAAACTACCAAAAAGATTATTAGGAATTTAAAGACTTTGTAGGGATTCCCCTGAAATGTATTATGTAACCACCTCTCTTCTCTTATCTTAATAAATTCAAGTGGCCAAATTAATGCTCCTCAAACATTGATACTACCAGAGCTTCTTAATATCACATATGTAGTAATTTTGTGTACTAGCTATTGGCC
Organism: Stictocephala bisonia; assembly: GCA_035578905.1. Classification (NCBI taxonomy): domain Eukaryota; kingdom Metazoa; phylum Arthropoda; class Insecta; order Hemiptera; family Membracidae; genus Stictocephala; species Stictocephala bisonia. The sequence continues at coordinate 376,583 of JAQJVL010000485.1, forward strand.
TGGAAAATAGCTAATGACATTCTGAATTTGAGAGCATTCAATTTGCTCTCAATACTGACAAAATCAAATATTGAAGGCAACCCACATACATAATTAATATATATACTAACACATTGTTCAATCGGTTTTACGAAAAAAATCTTAGCTCTTTTACGTATAAGCTACTTAACAAGATACTCAAAATCAGGGAAAAGCAATCAATTGTATTGACCCACCTGCCCACCCATACACGTACAGTGGTATTAATAACACTCTCAGAGTGTCATTATATTCCACTAGGTGGTT